>CM049852.1:1448284-1736759 GCA_027422415.1 Schizothorax lantsangensis | reverse complement strand
TTATTGTAATGGTCTCCTCACCGGCCTTCAAAGAAGACCATTAGACAGCTGCAGCTCTTCCAGAACGCTTGCTGCATGCCGGATTCTGACTAGAACCAGAAAATCTGAGCATATCACACCAGTCCTCAGGTCCTTACATGGCTTCCAGTTACATTTAGGATTGATTTTAAAGTACTTTTACTCGTTTATAAATTACTCAGTGGCCTAGGAGCAAAATACATTGCAGATATGCTCACTGAATATAAACCTAACAGACCACTCAGTTCATTAGGATCGAGTCAGTTAGAAATACCAAGGGTTCACACAAAACAAGGGGAGTCCGCTTTTAGCTATTACACCGCCCGCAGTTGGAACCAGCTTCCAGAAGAGATCAGATGAGCTAAAACATTAGCCACATTTAAATCCAGACTCAAAACTCATCTGTTTAGCTGTGCATTTGTTGAATGAGCACTGTGCTACATCCGAACTGACTGCACTGTATTTTATGTAGAATCATTTTTTATCAAAATCATTTTAAATCAATTTCTAAATCATTTTTTTTAAGTTCCCTGTTTTATTGTTGTGATTATTTTTTTTATTACTTTACTTTCTTTCCTGTAAAGCACATTGAATTACCATTGTGTATGAAATGTGTTATATAAATAAACTTGCCTTGCCAAACCAAATGTACAGTTGATCACTCATATTTCAAGGTTTGCCTTACGCAAAATAAATGTTGTTTTTTTTTTAGATACTTTTGCATAATTAATTGATAGAAATAAATGGTTTTCATTGTTTTCAATTCAGAAATAGATACTGGGTTTAGTGTTACACATATATTTGTTTAGACAACTTCTGCATTATGAATTTTTCTTAATTTAATGTGTGACGCGTCATAATAAGGAATGACCAACATGAGGGAAGGATCTTCTCAGGTTCACATGAAGCCAGCATTAGTGTTTGTCTGGTCATGTGATCTCAACATGTCTGTCCACATGCGTCGACCCGCTCCACGTCAAATAAAACCACTTCAATTAGGACATGCATATGACATTCTTCAAAATTATCTTCATTTCTGTAGAGCTGGAATATGAATAAAGATCAAATGAGTGAGTTCAGCTTTGAGAATGAAAACTGACCTGTTTGTTCCTCAGTATCTTGTTTCAGACTGAATACTTCTTCAATCCTGAAGTCTTCACTCTCCTCTTTAATAAACGCCATCTTTATAACAGTACGTGGATCTCAGTCGCTTCAGCAGGAGTTTTTTTGGACACTCAGTTCTGTTTAAGATGAGAGAAATAAACCCAAACTAAATCTCTGGGTGCGTCTCAATCAGCTCTAGTTCAGTAGTCAGCACACTAGTGAGGGAGTGAGAGTTCATGGACTTAAATCACCTGATTACACACTCAAAACATTCATAAAATAACACACCTTATAATGAAAGTTCACATTTAGGTAGTTATGATGTATATATTAGTTATCTAATGATTTGCTGATCACATTTAATAGACTGCACTTCAATGAAAACATTTTCTCTTGGTTTAAGTTTTCATTAAACAGTTTTGACCAGCATGTGACTTTAGCGAGTCATTTTGAGAATCACTTGATTCAATTGACTCGGAGTCTAAACAGCTCGGTTTCTCCAGCGACTGAATACATGTTTAAACTGATTCACGATATTCGGAGTGAACTGAGACTCGCCTTTTGTGTTTCTCGTGTGTGGATGCGCTTTACTCACACAAATAACCTTAACTTTTAAATAAAACATTAATTCAGTACATAATACACAGTTAATTTATCGTTATATAAAAAAAGTTAATGCATCCATGTAAAACTTTGAAGTTGAACAGTTTCTACACGTTACATGTTTAAAACACAAACCTTTCTTCAGTCGAATCACAGCAGATGCAGAAGCGTGGCGCATCCTCGTGACGTCACATCACCACAGCAACATAAAAGTCCGAAACATAATAAATACCTAGACGCCTCATTGGCCGCTTTGAGCCGTTGCTGCGATACGTCAACGCGTCCGCCATATTTATCCGGGCAAGACTGCCTTAAAAACAAATGGAGGTAAACGGGGGGAGCTGCGTTTTTTTGGGATAAAAACACGATAACGTTTACATTTATCAACCGATTTCAGTGGTTTGTGATCTACATGGACTTAAAAACAACTCTGCCTCCAGTTATTTAGTTAAGCTTGGAAAATGATTAATTTTTTTAAGAAATTGTGAAAACTCACACTCTTGACACATAACAATTCTAATATTAATGTAGTATAACTGTGACATATACATGTAATTTTAATGTACTTGAAATGAAATTAAGTTTTATCATCGCTTTCTCTGTCTTCAACCCCAACATTTCAGCTTTTCTTGTGCCTCAGGTCAGAACACAGCTCATTCCCTTTGAAATACTGGGGGGGGGGGATCGAAATAATACATCTTTAAGTATTAATAATTTACCATAATAGAGAAAATGGAATAAAATCAGCAAATACAAATCAAAAAGTGACAGACTGGTAGTCTGCTTCCTATTTTCATAGCACTCTGTACAGATATAAACTCCACAACAAACATTAACAAATGTAACTGATAATCCTTTATGGATCCAGTAAAACTTACAGTGGTAAAATATTATGCACAGATACAGTGCACAGTAAAAAATATAGTAAGTGATATGTAAAATTGAAAAGTATATGTAGTACAAGTTGTTAATTCTGTTATTAAAATACTATAAACATTTTTTAAAAATGAGTGTGAATCCATTTTTGTGTTTAAGATTTACTGTGTAATGGGTATTTTAAATTAAAAAGATAGGTGTGGTGTAAATATGGTTGAATAATGGCTTTTGGTGTATCAGCCACATGTGGGCCGTCAGCCCTTTACAGAACTCAGCCATATAAGAATACCACATAAGGTCCATATATCAGCCACGTCTGTTTTTATCATTTGGCTCACTCTGGGTTGGGTTATGGCACTGTTTTGGTTCAGTTCTGGCTAAAAAGATATAGACCAGTTTTGGGCCGGCGAACAAACTAATCTGGGCCACACTTTAGCTGTTGATTTGGGCCAGATCCGCGGCAAAGGAAATTTGCTGACTGGGAATGGGATCGCTTGGGGTCCTAAGCAGACCCGATTTCGAGGGGGACTCGATTTCTCATGACACCGGATCATATTGGTCACAGGAATGTACCAAGTATGTCCTAACGACCAAAATACCATGTCCACCTTTATTTTTAATATTTACACCTCACCTTTAGTCCGGGTCCTGAGGATGTGCTCTGACCATTACCTTGAAATACATATAGAACTAATAAACTCATCTTTGGTGCAAAAAAAATAAACCTTATCAAATCTAATAGTAATCTACCCAGGCAGCAACTGAGGCTGCGTCCGAAACCGCCTACTCAATGAGTAGGTACTTAATTTCAATAAGTACTTACTTAACTAGCGCTAAAAGAGTACATACTCTACAGCCAAATCTCATTGAGTATGAATGCGATCTGCCACGTGTCACGGTGCACACAGCAGGGAGGAACAAGGACACGCAGACGAGGATGTAAACTCAAATAATAGTCTTTAATGAGGACAGGGCAAGGCTGACAGACAGGAAACACCGGGAGTAACGAGTAGACCAGGCGAAATCAAATTGAACAGACAGGACTATAAATATACAGGTAAATCATAGATAACGAGACAAACACAGCTGGACACAAATTAACTAATAATCACATCAGACGAGGACAGGAAACAAACCAAATAAGGACACAAGAGGCAGGAACACATGACACACACACAACAGAACCCTGACACCATGTTCTTCGTACCTCACTTAATACATCTGAGATGATGTGAAAGATGCCAGATCTTCTAATCCTGATAACTGATCTCTGGCTAATTTGGTTCTTCAAACGAATTTGCGTATTAGATTAAAATATCTGGATTAAGTTGTCTAAGATTACGGCGTGTTCTCGTGTTCCCCAAAAAGGGCAGATGTATCGATACTCGAAACCACGATCAGCAATGCAGCGATTGGCTGGCGGGTGGCAACTTAATGACATCATATCATTAAAAAAGACACCTGACGGAAAAGTTGACAAATTTCTGGACTTTTATAAGGAAACAGCCAAGCGAATCAAACTACATAAATGTTATAATAGATAAATGAAATGTTTTTAATTTATTTGTAATTTTTTTACATGGTTCCCAATTATTTATATTCACGATTTCTAGTATTTATACAGGCTTTACATTTTTACTTCAGTGTTGTAATTAGCAATTAATTTAATTTTATCTTTGAAGCAGATTTGTTACGTGACAGCATTAATTACAGTTTCTTAAAGATCATGTTATCTGCATCTCCTCCTGCGCTCCATCAAGCCCCTCCCATAATATCTGGCATTACTCAAATGAATGCACGGCTCAGATTAACTGTATAGCATGTGTGTAAGACTCCAATACAATTATAACGTAATTATTTCATCACTAAGAAATCTTTCAATGAGTAAAACTGGCTGTGTCTATAGTGTTATAGACTACACAACATTGTTATCTTATTTTCAAATTCATTTTTAAATTATTTTTATTTTAAATTATTGTCCCTGGACCAGCAGGGTACTCTTATAATAAAGTAGCAGTGGCTGTGACAGATTTTAAGTATCAATTCTGCTTAAAAATATGCAATCTAATCCTGTTTACATGAAATAAACCTGGGGCCTGTACTATGAAGCCGGTTTAGCTGGCTAGCGAGGTAAGTTTCAGTTTAGTTTGCACCAATCCTGGGTTTTAAGTATCATGAAAGTGGCTTGGCTTTTAGCTGCTTTCGTTGCCATAGTAACTTACACTGAACAGCTAACCTGCTCTGGGGCAGGTTATGTTCTGGGTTAGAGATCTCAAATTGATATTGGACCAATCAGATGTGAGCAAAGTGACACATGTCTGACACAAAAAAAGTCACTCCCCCAGTTTCTCTTGCTCCAAATTAAAGCTCACTATGAAGCACCTTAAAAAAATAAAAATAAAATAATAAATATATATATATATATACAACAAAATTGTCTGGCTTTAATGATAATTACAATTTACATATGATTTATATAATTATAATATTATTTATATTATTATTACTCCATTACACACAAGCACTTTTAGTTTAACAATTATTATAAAGCATTTATTTTAAATGAATATTAATATATACAGATCATATGTAATATAAATAAGTGGTAGAATCAATAGATAACACTTTAAAAATGGCTACATGTGACCTTGTTTGAGTCTCTATCACTATATATTATCAACTATATAAACTATCTTCACAAGTTTCACTTGTGACTGCACTGATAGAGCAAGATAATTTCCTTTATTTGTCCTCTTTAATGGACAAGTACTTCAGTGGAAATGCGTTTAAATTCCTCATATTCTTTAATCTCTTAACCTTTAACAAAAGAGTTTTGAATCTCGCTGGCTCTATCACGAGAAGTGAATCACACTTGCTCTGTGTTGTAATTGGCTGTTCGCCGCTGATGTCACACATTCATGTGCACGCGCTCCATTAACTCAGGATCAAGCCTGAGTTGACAGAGAAAGTTGATGAACAGCTTCATGGTACCAACAAAGCCAGATTGGAGTGGTTTGGTTTTGTCAACTCAAAACGTATCCTATAACTCTGAATTTGTTCATCTACCATCATGGTACAGGCCCCTGCTCCCGAGCAGGTTTAAGTTTACGGACCTGTTGCTATGACAGCAAGTCCAGGGGCCTGTTCCATAAAACAAGTTTACCAAATAAGCCAAGCTTATTTCAGTTAGTCCGACTATTTTGAACCAAATCAACTGACAATAAGTCAGACTAACTGAAATAAACCTGGCTTATTTGGTAAACTTGTTTTATGGAACAGGCCCCAGGATGAGCTTCGAAGAACCAAATGATCCAAGATCAAGCTAAATCGGCAACAATCAAATCCAGCTAACTGAGTTAGCGACGTACGAAGAACGGACCCCTGGTTTACGTTATCATGATCTAGATCACTATGACAAGTGCAAAAACAAACGTAAAAGATATGAGCGACAGGCTTAATTCATCTATCAGTAAATATTTTGATGTTGATGAAATTTGCTCATTTTGTGGTCTTGTTGAAGAAACAGCTGCCCTTATGATTGTAGTATAACCAATAAATTTTGGGTTGATTTAAGTTTTTATATTTTTAACTCTTCTAATATAACCCACAGTTTAATCCTTAAAGATATTATTTTTTTATTACGAAAAACTAAAATCGTTATCTCTTGAATATGTTATTAATTTCTTAATTTTATGTGCAAAATTGTTCACCCACACGCAAAACTGGCTTAAATCTCCGTTGTTTTTCTCTTTTTTTTGTTGAATGTCTCTCTCGTTTAATCCGAGGCTTATAAATAACAAAAACAAATGCAATTTTAATGCATTATGATTATATGAATTTTATGATTATTCAAAGATATTTAATCTTTTTTCCGTGTATATAATCTCATACTATGATGTACGCAAACCCATAATATTTGTTTTCTGTTTTTTGTCATTATGATTGTTCATTGTTAAAGATACTACCATCTTTCCCTGAGCTTGTATGTTCTGCAGTAATAATAATAAAAAGAAAATAAGAGCGACAGGTGCACAAACACCTCATAGCATCAATAAATCCACAACCCTACCTAGTACAGTTTTCCTCCATGTTTGCAATGTTTGTAATATCTACACAAAGGAGGCGTCGATCAGCTGCTTTAAGATCTTACCTTTGGAGAAGACTGTTGATTTTACACTCGAAAAATGTAAGTATTACTACTTAGAAATTAAGTTTACCTCAGAATGCATTGGTAGCCCAACACTTATGAACAATAATAATGATAAATGCTGACCAATAATTAATTATTAATATTTTTTAGTAAAACAAGCAAAATGTAATTTGTTTATTCATATGCTATAGCTATGCATGACTACACACTAGACAAATGCAGCCAAGGTGAATACATCTCAATTTTCAGTCAAGTAATGAATTAATGCATATATTAATGAAACAATTCTATTTTATTTACTGACAACAAAAGGAAACATGAACAAATGAGTAAAATTTAAATAAAAGTAACCATGACAATAAATAAACAAGTCAAGGACACATGAAACAAAGCTTTATTCAAACATATTGTTCTAACAATCATGTATTTACAGGCAGTGAACCCACATCCTACCGCCATCTCAACACAGCTGAGCCAGTTCTGCAGCTTTATTCTGATGAAGCAGCTGACCACCGTGTCCACCTTCACCTGTCTCTGCTGTCCATCACGACCCTCACTGCTGCAGTCAGACTGAATCTGATCATGGATGGGAAACGGACATCGAGGCTGTCCTTGCCTGAGTACACAGAGAGGATGAGGAAGACCATGATGACGCCCCTGAAACACACAATCTTGAATCAAGAGCAGGAGAACATGTGCGGGACAATCTGGCTCCTGCTGTGTCTGCTCCAAACATTCATGTGCTGCTCTCCATGAGGACAACTATCTGTAACACATTTACACAGAGTAAAACATTTTACATCTCATGTTGTCAGCATTTCATTTCTTGCCAAATTTAATTTCATGTTTACAATAACATGCTAATTTTTGCTATAGCTTTATTACTTTTGTGGTGTAGTGAACTGGTCAGCAGAAGGTTGCTGGTTCGATCTCCGCAGTCGTCACCACCGGTGTCTTTACTCCAGGTTGCAGCAGGGGGATTGGGGTCCCTGTAATAAGAGCACTGCAAGTCACTTCAGATAAAAGTGTCTGCCAAATTAATAAATGTAAATGTAATTTTTGTAAATCCCTTTTTGTGTCTTGGGCAAAAACGCTCAAAGCTGCTTATTTTTTTAAGTTTATTTATTTAAGGTACTACTATAATATAAATGCATACATATATTTCTTACAATTTCTATTTGGGGGGTTTAAAGGGTTAGTTCACCCAAACATATAAATTAAATTATTATTTACTTGCCCAAAGCTGTTCAATCCTTGTGAAGTGTTTTTTTTGTTTTTTTTTACACAAAAGGTGATTTTGGTCAAGTTTGTCCTGCTGGTTTCTGTTCATTCAATATCAGTCAATAGAGCCTGACTTTCAGAAGCTTCATGACATTATTTGATGATGCTTTTGAAGCTTCTGAAACTCAGGTTTCATTGACTGATGTTGTATGAACAAAAACCAGGAGAACAAACTTGACCAAAATCACATCCTCAATGTCTTTTGGTCTTTTTCTAGATGTTCTCGCTGGCTCTGGGGTCTCTGAGGATGAAGAGACCACAGCAGGTCAGGTGGAGTGATGGAGCGTCTCATTCATGGCACTGAACCATTTCCAGGATGCTGCTGTGGACTTCTCCATCCTCACTGCACACAGCAGTCAGCAGACATTTCAGATCCTACAAAAATGCACAAATATAATACACAAGCAGTCATTTTAACAGCACAATATCATTTGTTCCCTGTCGATACTCCACTCGTACTGCGTCTTGATAAAGACGCATATGGGAAAAAGCCTTTTTTCTCCTGAACTGAAGTCTTATTCAATCACGCAGTGAAACTGCAGGACTATTGGTTCGTGCAGTGGTAAAAAACGAACCAATGGGCCGGCAGCGGAGCTGCACGAACCTATGGCGACGATTCCCGCCAGATCCCGCCAAAATGGGCGGGGCATCTGGCTATATAAGCGGTCGTTTCGCCATAGGATCCTCAGATTTCTTCTCCTTCAGCGACGACGACTTCGTCTACACTGACCCAGAAGCCTACTCGCCGTTGACACGCCTCGCAGCTGGACCCAGCGACCTCGATCTGCTCGGCTGATCCGCCTTTTCTACGCGCCCCAGCATCGCAGCAGTTCCGGTCCCGTTCGCTGCCGCCATCCGGCGATTATCACGTAAGTCTCTAAAAGAGCAAATCGGCGTTCTAATGCCGCGCCGTTACTGCGGCTCGTGCAGGTCTCCCCTGCACGCCGATGACGGTCACAGCGAGTGTGTTTCCTGCTTGGGGAAATCCCATGCAGATGCCGCGCTCGCTGGCTCTGATTGTTCTCACTGCGAGAGCATCAGTCTCGCCTCTCTGCACTCGCGGATCGCTTTCTTTTCAGAGAGCGACCCCGCCCCTCGCGCCCTCCCGTTTTCTTCCTCCCAGGGACCTGTGAGGAAAAAACAGCGGGGCAGAGGTTCTCAGCGCCCGGTTGAGAGCGAGCTCACGCCGGCTCAGATCCCGCGTGCCTCGCTTTCGCCACACAGAGAGGTGTCTCCCGTCCTTTTTTCCCAACCTGACCAGCGTCCCTCTGCAAGCGTGAGCGATCTGGTCTCGTTCGGGGGAAATGACGATGAGCTGGCCGATGACAGCATGTCACTGGTAGCTTCAGATGCTGAGGAGCTGTCGGGCTCAGTGACTGACCCCGCCCCCTCAGGTTTGCCCGCGCCCAGCGCCGCCAAAGCCGGGATGGATGCCGAACTTTTCCGTGTCCTCTCAAAAGCGGTTGAAGAGCTGGGTTTGGAGTGGTCTCCACCAGAGGAGCCCTCTCGCAGCCGTCTGGATGAGTGGTTTCTGCCGGGGCGCCGTCAGGCCCCTCAGCAACGACCATCGCCATTCTTCCCTGAAGTTCACGACGAGCTCACGAGATCTTGGCGCTCCCCTTACTCTGCCCGCCTCCGTACTTCCGCTTCATCCGCCCTCACTACGATTGACGGCGCTGAAGAAAAGGGATATGAGAGGATGCCTCAACTGGATGAGTCAGTGGCTGCACATCTCTGCCCACCCACTGCCATCGGCTGGAAGGCGAAGGCCAGTCACCCGTCCAAGCCATGCAGGACCACTTCAGCGCTCGCTGGACGCTCCTACGCTTCAGCTGGACAGGCGGCTTCGGCGCTCCACTCTATGGCGGTTCTCCAGGTCTATCAGGCCAAGCTCCTCTCTGCCGTAGATGAATCTGAGCCTGATCCTGCGACTCTCAGGGAGCTGAGAAGCGCAACGGACCTGGCTTTGCGAGCCACCAAGACTACCGCCCAAGCCATAGGAAGGTCTATGGCCAGCCTGGTAGTGCTCGAGCGCCACCTGTGGCTCACGCTGACGGAGATCAAGGACGCGGACAGGGTCTCCTTCCTTGATGCTCCAATTTCCCCCAGCGGTCTCTTTGGACCTGCGGTGGAAGGATTCGCGTTGGACCCTGCGCCTCCGGCGTCCTCCTGATCTGCAGGACAGGAAGAGGAGAGGGTCGAGTCCCGCCACGGCCGGACCGCCCACCAAAAGGCCTCTCGTGAGAAACCTCTTGGCACCCCGTTTTCTTCCGGGTGCAGAGGGAATTGTGTTTGTTGCTACAGGGTCCGTACAAGCGCCCATGCAACCGTCCGCTGTGATAGTGGAAAAAATAAAACACAAACATTCTCAAAAAGAGAGCAATTTTCCTCTTCCGTCCCTCACGAGTGCCCTGCCTCCGTGCAGCCGGCCACTCGAGTTTATCCAACCCCTTGCCACGCGGGCCGAGGCCTGGCAGGCCATCCCCGGAGTGTCAGAGTGGGTTATGGGGATAATAAAAAGAGGTTATTCACTCCAATTCGCTCGAAGACCACCGCGTTTCAGCGGCGTGGTCTCCACCTCGGTGCAGGGCGAGAACGCTCGCGTTCTGCGCTCAGAGGTGATGACGTTGCTGGAAAAAGGAGCCATAGAAATGGTTCCTCCAGCTTTGAGCGTCAGGCTTTTACAGCCGTTACTTCCTCGTCCCCAAAAAGGATGGCGGCCTCCGGCCCATCCTCGATCTCAGACGCCTGAATCACGCCCTCATGAGACGGCCGTTCAGGATGATCACGCTGAAGCAGATCCTCTCGCAGATTCGCACAGGGGACTGGTTCTGTTCTCTGGACCTGAAAGACGCATACTTTCACATCCAGATAGCCCCCCATCACAGACGATTCTTGAGATTCGCCTTCGGGGGAGTGGCTTACCAGTACACGGTCCTACCCTTTGGGCTGTCTCTGGCCCCCCGTACTTATACGAAGTGCATGGACGCGGCTCTTTCCCCTCTGAGACAGATGGGAATCCGCATTCTCAACTACCTCGACGACTGGCTCATTCTGGCCCAGTCAGAGGTGGAACTACTTTCACACAGAACCCTCATCCTCAGCCAATTAGAGCGCCTGGGGCTCAGGGTCAATTTCGCCAAAAGCGCACTGTCTCCCAGCCAACGAGTATCGTTCCTGGGTACAGTTCTGGACTCAGCTCGCATGAGAGCGGTGATAGCGCCAGAACGCGCTCTGGCCATTCAGAAACTCGCGGCCACCTTCAAGAGCGACACCGCTCGCCCACTCAAAGTGTTTCAGAGAATGCTGGGCCTTATGGCCGCAGCATCGCCAGTGTTACAGCTGGGCCTGTTCCGCATGCGCCCCCTTCAACGCTGGTTGAAACCACGGGTTCCACACAACGCATGGCGTCACGGACGCTTGCATATCAGGGTGAATCAGGCCTGTGTGACAGCCCTGACCCCCTGGAAGAACCCACGGTGGATGAAGAAGGGCGTGGCCATGGGGTTGGTCCACACCAGGAAAGTTGTCACGACAGACGCCTCCAACACAGGTTGGGGGGCGCTGTACGAAGGCAAACCGACCTTCGGCCATTGGTCGAAGGCGGAGAGCGGCTTCCACATCAACTGCTTGGAAATGCTAGCATGCTAGGAAATGTCCCCTCAGAGGAGTGGATGCTCCATCCGCAGGTGGTTCAGAAGATCTGGAAGACCTTTGGCAAGGCAGAAGTAGACCTTTTCGCCTCCAAAGACAACTCTCACTGCCCAACTTATTATTCGAAGGACAGGGACGCGTTGGCCCACGACTGGCCCAACCTCCTCCTTTATGCATTCCCCCCGATTGCCCTGCTTCCACAGGTCGTCAGGCGTGTCAGGGAACAGGGTCACAAGGTGCTATTGGTGGCCCCCTTGTGGAGGAACCAACCTTGGTTGTCAGAGCTGACTCAGCTACTGACAGCAGCCCCCTGGCCCGTGCCCCTGAGACGGGATCTCCTCTCTCAGGCGAACGGAACAATATGGCACCCCCGGCCCGAGCTGTGGGCTCTCTACATTTGGCCGCTCAACGGGAGCCTACTGGCCTCCCAGAGCGAGTGTTAAACACCATTTCTGAGGCTAGAGCCCCGTCTACGAGACGCCTCTACGCCCTTAAGTGGTCTGTTTTCTCTGCTTGGTGCCTCAACCGTGGTGAAAACCCCTCTACCTCTGAGTTAGCGGTGGTTCTGTCCTTTCTGCAGGAACTGCTAGATAAAGGACGTTCTCACTCTACACTCAAGGTGTTCGTAGCAGCTATAGCGGCCTTTCATGCCCCTATAGCGGGCCAGTCAGTAGGCAGAGACAACTCAGTTGTCCGTTTTTTGAAAGGAGCCAGAAGGTTGAATCCACCTCGGCCCCTTACTGTCCCTACATGGGATCTGCCCACTGTACTGAGGGCCTTGAAAGGCCCTCCCTTTGAGCCGCTACAGTCTACGAACCTCCGCTCGCTTTCGCTGAAAACTGCTCTGCTACTAGCACTAGCATCGGTTAAGCGAGTTGGAGACCTGCAGGCGCTCTCTATTAGCCCTGCCTGCCTGGAATTCGGGCCTAACGACTCCAAGGTCGTCCTGAAACCAAGGCATGGTTACGTACCTAAGGTACTTTCAACCCCGTTCAGAGCTCAGGTCATCATGCTCTCCGCGCTTCCTCCGTCTGAGGAGGACCGGGAGTTATCCTTGTTATGCCCTGTCAGAGCTCTGAGAATCTATTTTGAGCGTTCCGCCCCCTTTAGGCATGCGGAACAGCTCTTTGTTAGCTTCGGTAACCGCGCCAAAGGGCATCCGGTCACGAAGCAGAGACTCTCTAAGTGGATAGTGGATGCTGTCATGCTGGCATACTCTTCTTTGGGCCTGCAATGCCCCATTGGAGTACGAGCCCATTCGACTAGAGGCATCTCCTCGTCATGGGCGTGGTCTAGCGGTGTGTCCATTACAGAGATTTGTGCGGCGGCTGGCTGGGCCACTCCGTCCACATTTGCTAGGTTTTATAACCTGGACATACCGGCCTTACAGGCCAGAGTCCTCTCTGCTTAGATGAGCTTGTATACATACGCTGTGGGAACAATCCTGTCAGAGATTTCTTGACTGCAATGCGCTCAGGCTCTCTGATTGGCACCCTGCATACTCTGGTTAACTGAGTATACAGGAGTCATATGGAACGATCATCCAGGCCGAGCATGACCTCTATGAGTTTAGCTCGCTTTAGCCTGAAGTATACTACTTACTTCCCTATGGGCATTTATGCTTATGGAGGTATATACAGTCGTTCATCTACCCTAGCACGGCGTGATTAAATTCAGTTCCCATATGCATCTTTATCAAGACGCAGTACGAGTGGAGTATCGACAGGGAACGTACTCGGTTACTGTCGTAACCTCGGTTCTCTGAGATACGGAACGAGTACTGCATACTTTGCCGTGCCAGGTAGCTGCACGACTCAGTCGTCGCTTCAGTCGAAATAACCTGAGGATCCTATGGCGAAACGACCGCTTATATAGCCAGATGCCCCGCCCATTTTGGCGGGATCTGGCAGGAATCGTCGCCATAGGTTCGTGCAGCTCCGCTGCCGACCCATTGGTTCGTTTTTTACCACTGCACGAACCAATAGTCGTGCAGTTTCACTGCGTGATTGAATAAGACTTCAGTTCAGGAGAAAAAAGGCTTTTTCCCATATGCGTCTTTATCAAGACGCAGTACTCGTTCCGTATCTCAGGGAACCGAGGTTACGACAGTAACCGAGTACGATTTCTGTAGTAGAAGTAACAAAATGATCTTACTTTATATTTTTGTTTCAGGTTTTCCTTTTTTTTCCCACAAATGCCACCATCACCTGCTCTACCACAAAAGATCTGCAGCAAATGTACAGAAATCAAGAATCAGAAAAGTGCTGTAATAACTCTTTTTAAAATGACAGTAATTAAAATAAACTACAACTTAACATTTAAAAGATGTTTTATTCATTTCTGTAGCATACTCATTCAAAGCCTTTGATGGCAGCATTCCTTTATCGGTCACTCTTTACTGGTTGAACACACGTGTCTCATCTGTCCTGTAACATAAAGACAAGATTCAGTCACCTCTGTGATTTATCTGCTTAATACTGTATTTTCATGTTGAGGTACGTAGTTGCTGATGTGTTAACAATTTATCCAACACAAATGCTCCTCAATTTATCAACAATACTAATGAACTAATGAAATAGATAACTTATATTTAGTTACTCCATGTAGAATTGTTTATTTACATTACTTACATTCATCTAAAGCAGTGTTGACAACAGTGAATTCTACATAAACACACACATACATCACTCACTCAGATGTGTGTTCATGTTGTGATGTGCTCATCTGCAATTCTTTTTGAACATTTTCCTGTGTCATATGAAATATACATTTAGTAATCGTCTTTAAGATGTAAATGGTTTATGTAAATTCACTTTGCAGACATACGTGTGTTTCAGGGCCGTCGCCAGAAAATCTTCAGTGGGGGGGCACACTTTTTTATGATCTCAGAAACAGACATTCACCAAAACAATAACAACCTGTATTATTACTTAAATTGATCAAGTTCTATATTAAAACGTATTTAAAAAGATAGGCTGTCGATAATCTGTTGACTTTTGTGTTATATGTTATATTATGACTTTTATGTAGGCTATGTTAGAATCACCGCGCAAATCGCCAGAGTTTAGTTCTGCACGCTCGCGAATCTTCTCTGTAAATAGAGATTCACTGCGCAGTGTAGAGAGAGATTTGTTGATTATAACTTAACTTTGTGAGATCGTGATGAACTAATTATTTAAGTGATTATTTAAGTGAAATACATTTCGTTCAGGACTATTTATTTTATTCCTTTTATATAGGCCTATGTTGTTTTATTATGTTTTTCTCCCTACACAGACGCGCTGCAGGTGCGTGAGGTGACGGTGTGAATCCTTGCGCCCGTTTCACACCGCAAGCATGAGCGGCGCGCATGAGCGGCGCGCGTGAGCAGCGCGTCAGCGTAACTACAGTGTTGCTGCAGCTGCAAACTCGTGAGAGTATTCACACCAGAAGTGTTTGTAGAGCATGACGGCCGCAGCGGCTCCAAAGCAAAAAACATTAAATTCTGCCGTGAATCAGCTCTAGAGGTTTGTCATATTTTCTGGCTTTTTTTTTTCAGTACACCATACTTGCACCCAAACTGAATAATTAAAAACACGTTTATATCTTCTGTAGCCTACATATTTTGGATTCTTAATTTTCTTTTGACATCAATTCTTATTAAACACACTGGACATGCGTATTCTGTGCATTTTATGCTTGTTCTGTGCGTTTATAGCAGTTTTTGTGTGAAATCATATTTATTTTGTTCATCAAAAGCGCAGCAAAAATATAGACTGGGTGCCGAAACGATCGCTGCAGCGCTGCTCACGCAACGCTCTTGCTTGACACTCACGCGCTGCTCCTGCTCCCGGTGTGAATACACTCATTTGTTAACATGGTCGCAGAAAAAAATACTTGCTCCTCACGCGCAGCTCACACTTGCGGTGTGAAACGGGCGTTGCCCGTCCACTATGCCACTGTGTAATAGCTTCCTAATAATTTACCGTTGTAGAGATAGTGGTTCTTTGAGCTAAATGCTGCTGAATATGTGATTTTTTTTCCTGCAATAATCATAGACTAGATCAGTAAAATAAATGTTTTTTTGTTCTCAATATTAAGTTCACTCGAGATCATGTAAGCAGGGGGGCCCCTACTGCCCCCTAATGCCCTCCCTTGGCGACGGGCCTGGTGTGCTTACTGGAGCTCCCCTGTTCGCTATACATAATAAAACATGTTTTTACAGAAAAAACACAAATATACTGTAACTTTACCGTCTAGCATCTTACACCCTCAACAAGTTAACAGTTTACTCTCCAGTAGCTTAACAAATGCAATTTTAACACAAGGAACCGTGTTTTGGTTTGTAATACTCACATTTGTAAACACCCTCGTCGCTGTTCTCCATCACGTTCGATGATCACGTATCCTCTCGCGTGGGCTTCTGGAATTGAAAGGTATCCCTCGATTGGCACTTCGGAGTATGGGCGGGACGCAGTAGGCCATCCGGGGATCTCTCGCTTACTCTTTTATGAATACTGTGGTTTCGGACATACTACTCTTCTCGCGTACCCATTTCACCTACTATATAGTAGGTAAGTAGGCATATTTGAACGATACTTCAGTATACGTACGCCCGAATCTCGCAAGAAATAGTGCTCCATCCAGGTAAATCTCGCCTACTCTTTTGTGGATATTGAGATTTCATGCATACTTATCCTTCGCCTACTGCTTTTTGCCTACTAAATAGTATGGAAGTATGCGGTTTCGAATGCAGCCTCTGTGTTACGATCTTGATCCGTGCAAAAGCATCTCGAAACAAGAGATGGATGAACACGAGCAATATCAGTGCCATTTCTACGCCGACCACAACGTGGAGGAGGATACTTTCATATCCGCCGTACCAAGTGAGGACATTTGGAAGAGCCCCTCGTCCTTGTCACCTGTCGAGATACTCGAAACAGGTAGGCTATGTATCTCTTTATTTATACAGCTTTAAATATAGATCCACAAATCTGTACATAAATCTTCTGTTCCAGATTAATACACATTATTATTTATTGTTACTTATTTAAGTTTTCTGATCTCATGTCAGATATGTATTAGATCTAGAATTCCTCGATTAAATCCTCATCTGTCAGACAAAAAATGTCATGCACGTTACACAAACCACTGGCCTGAGTAAATTTTACCATTATGGAATTGTGACTACACATAGGTGTAATAATTTAGGAGGTGGATATACTGTGAAATTTCATACATACAATATGGCATAGCATTTGAAAGCACAACTGAACATCTATGAAACGTCAGTCAATAAAGCATTTTTAAACAATGGCACTTAAAAATTTGAACTAAAATTTTATTGCAACCATGTAGCTTATGAATGCATGAAAATTATTTTTTTTTAATGAACACATATGAGAACATATAGAGTGTGGGCTGCTTTTGCTGCTTGAATTTGTTTTTCAATAATGAGGCCCAAGTTTAGCTAATACACAAGAAATTTTTAAACATGTATACTTTTGTTTCTCTATAACATTCACTTACAATAGTGAGAGACGTCTTCCCTCAGGTAGATTGTATGTTTTGCAGCTGGATGTTGTGTTTACCATCAATAATCACGTCTTTGCATTCGCCCAAACTGATTTGCAGATTTGCAGCATCTAGGCAGCAGAGGATTCCTCGTGGTCTTAAAGCCTTCCTGGAGCTGCTACGTTCGCAATTCAAACAATGCTTTGTAAAAATAATAATTAATTTGTTATTTGTATGGTCTAGGTGGTCATACGGCGTATGCCTGCAAATACGGGACGAACTGTGTTCAGTATAGCTTTAATACGGGACGATTCCATATTAGTCTATACGGAACGGTTGGCAACCCTATGCAAAAGAGAAGTGTCTCGGAGGCCCCCTAGTGTTCAGGGGCCCTGGGCTGCAGCCCATGTTGCCCATTAGGATAACGCGGCCCTGAGTACACCGAGTGCCTTAAGCCCTAAACACACGGCACGATTTTCGGCTGTCCCAGACAAAAGACTGGCATCGTGAAGCAATCGCGACGATTTCTGATTGGCCACGATTGTTTCACGATGCCAATCTTTCGTCTGGGACAGCCGAAAATCGTGCAGTATGTTTAGGGCTTTACTATTAACTTTTAAGTGTCACAGAATTAACAAAATAAGATTCCCTTATCACTACAGGAAATCTCCTCCCCTTTTCTGAAATCCTGAAGTCTTATAGGCTAACGCCAGTTCAATAAACTGGCCAATTGATGCTCATCTATGCAAATTGCATGCAAATACTGACAGGCTTGGCGGGCAGTATAAATGCGACGAGAGCGCAATTGCGTCAGAATCTTCTCCTTCACTTCACTGACCTGTTAATAGGAATTACCTGAGATGGATTTAATGCTGTCATCGTCAAAGACACACCAGTAAATCCTTAAATGCTTAACCTAGATAAATGTGCACTGACGCATATCCAGTCGTTTGTGCGGAAAGCTGAAGCATAATAGGCTACATTGTTCGGAACTGTAAAGGGTCTACTTTTATTTCTGTGCACTCACAATGAAAAAATACTATAGTAAATACTATGGTGTTTTTGAACCATACTATAGTAAAGTACTTGAATTAATTTGTTGTGGTAATTCTATAGTTGCTGTGGTAATATAACAACTATAGTAACATAAACAAATTACTTTACCCAATACTGTACTAAGTTTTCTACAACCATAGGTTATGTTATGCCACAATACACTACAGTTTACTATAGTAAAAACTAAAGTATACTATTCATTACAGTTGATCAGTTCACTATAGTTAATACTACAGTATGATGTAGCATTCATTAACAAAGTGTTGTAAATACTCTACATAATATAATATATACAGTATGGTTCAAAAACACTATAGTATTAGAAACTATTTATACTTGTATTAGAATGCAAACAGTGGAATTTACAAGTAAAAATACATCCTCTCAGTGCGACTTAAAGGGTTTCTACACACATACACTGCTATTATTTGATTATTATACTATAATATGGTATTGTTGATAGCATTCTGACACATGTTGTGTTTAGACAATTTTTTTTTGTGACTCAAGAGAGAGATCAACACAAAATGACAGTTATATTAATATTGTGTACTGCTGCCCTAAGAGCATCTCAAAGTTCTGTCTTTAAGACAGAAGCTCACATTCTTTCATTTGTAGTTCTTAATATTTTCAACACACCAGTGGACAAAATTTGTTTAAATATGTATTTCACCAATAAATCAACTCATTTAAATTTGCATTTGTATTTTAGAAACCAGCGTAATGACAGGACTTTTATTCTGGTGTTGTGATGTGACGTCATAAGACTGCGCCGCTCTCCTGCATCTGTTGTTCAGCTGAAGAAAGGTTTGTGTGTGTTTTTTAAGCATTTAAAGTGTTTAAATCAATGCGAACAGTTCTGGAAATTTAATAGCTTTTACAAGCAACGTAAAATGGTTTAATTATGGATGAAGTAAACATTGTGATACTTTATCTAACATGAATAAACGTTATTTTTATGACAGCACTCGTACATGAATAACAGAAAAGCTGTGTCTCATTTCGCTCCCTATGTAGTGACCCAGTTTATCATGAAGACGAGTTCACTCACTGGCAAGTACTGAAGAGAGAAACGGAGCTGTATGAAACAAAACCTTTACGCCCGTTTCACACTGCAAGCGTGAGCGGCGCGTGAGCAGCGCATATTTTTTTCGGCGCTCATGTTAACGGATGAGAGCGTTCACACAGCACGCAGGGGCGGCGCGGCAGCGCGTAGCAGGAGCGGCAGTGCCGCGGCGTTTCGGCGCCGAGTCTATTTTTGCTGCGCCGCTTACGCTGAATTAAAGTCACAGTGCATTGTTCTTGATAAAAATTGACCCGATTAACATTAAAAATAACAAATTTGACCACAAAATCATGTAAGTGATGCGTTTCGTGTTTCACAATCACCATATGGAAAAAAAATGCACGAAAACACCACTTCCACGAGTTTTTGCCCAAACTTCAAAGGTCTGTTAAATAATAAAACTAGAGGCATTTGTTAGTTTTAATATTACTTTCAATTCAATTGAAAATTATTCAGTCCAATTACACTTTATTGTTGGAATTCGTTCTAAAATATGTCTTGGATCTCACGACAGCGTGTCTCACATCAATTCACATCAATAATTACTAAACAAACAATACAATAGATGCACCTTAATACAGAAAAACAACAACAGTATAATAAACATACGGCTACAGTGCATTAGAATAGTGAGTTCTTTCTATTTTCCAGAGCCCAGAGGCCTATTTGAACCCCCAATTCTGATTTATTAATTTTACAGACTGATACACAAAAGATTTACGTAACATAGCCAATTCAATCTAGCATATGCAAGTCTTCTGTTAGATGGCAAAAATTAATATTCCTCATACAAAATGTGAGAAGGGTCAGACAAAATCTTTCCTGACAGGGTCGGCAATTTTTTCGTATACACATCTTGAAAACTTGGCTCAAGTTTATCGTGTAAACTACCTATATATATATATATACATATATGTATGTGTATATGTATATGTGTATATATGTATATGTATATGTATGTATATGTATATATGTATATGTATATGTGTATATGTATATATGTGTATATATATATATGTTATTTACAAATGTGTGTGGGACAGAGGGCAGGGGGACACGGTCGCATCACAGAGTATGCTGGCCATATCATACACCAAAGCACATGGCACACAGACACAGTGTTCGGAGGAGAACGCTGGAAAATATGACAGAAATGATGATACTCATCTGTATTGTACTAGCCTACAAGCCGCGGTTCAGCTGCGCGCGACAAATGCTGCCAGTATGAAAGCACAATGGGCGCGCGCTGCTCACGCTCTGCATACGCAACGCTTCTGCGCTGCTCACGCGCCACTCACGCTTGCGGTGTGAAACGGGCGTAAGCGGCGCAGCAAAAATAGACTCGGCACCGAAACGATCGCGGCACTGCCGCTCCTGCTCTGCTCCTGCTACGTGCTGCCGCGCCGCCCCTGCGTGCTGTGTGAACGCTCTCATCCGTTAACATGGGTGCCGAAAAAAATATGCGCTGCTTACGCCCTGCTTACGCCTGCAGTGTGAAACCGGCGTTAGGCTACTTCGCAAAATGATACAGCGCAACGATGACTGTTACAAACCAGTAGCTGTTTTTCGTGAAAATGTAATCTATTAAATATTGTAAGTATTAAATGTGCAGATAATAATAACGACAACATAATTAGGGTTGCCAACTTCAGAAAAGGAAAATAAGGGACGCTACCTCGTACGCTCATGTCGCTTAAAGGATCGTCTACAAATTCCAGCCACAGTTTAAAAAAGTAAACTTCATCTAATCAAAGCATTCTTAGGTTTTACGCCTTAGTGGTTTTGATTGACTGTTTCATGTCAATATAAAATAACTGCATATTGTTAAAACTAATTATGGTATTGATATCTTTGTAAGACTGTCAACTCTGTGGAACAAGGGTAGAGGAAAGAATATCCAATGAATATTGAACCTAAAATTTACCATGCTTTACATGGTTAAAGTTAAGTATAGATACTGCTTAATATTTCATATTGTGTCACGTGGGACATTTTAAGTCTAGACATAGATATTTATAATAGCCTATAGACACAGGAAACATTGAAATTCAGTTTTGTGGTAGGCTACAGTAGGTTTACTGTTTCACTCTCTACACACTTTCTGCTAAAACATCAATAGAAATGTTGACATTAGAAAGACAACACAACAGAAATGCATTGAGTGTGTGAATAGCCACATATGTGATTGCAGTGTTGATGAATGAGCATTTTAAAATGATGTGCTTTTTGTGTCAATGCTGTTAATTTTAGTGTAGTAATATTATGATTTACAAAGAGTCAAAACTTTGTTTTTGTAAGGCTCTGATCTCTTCAAAGATTGAATTTGGAGGACATCTGCTTCACTTACATAAATGCTTAAATGTGTAGATTGTTTAAAAATAACTAAGTTAACTGATGTATTGATTTTGGTAAATCTGCTTCTTCCTCACAGAAATTCATGTTCAGTGAAGCTCCTCCCACAACAGTCACATTCAGCAACTCGGCAATAAATGCTGGAAGATTCCCATCAGTTCAGAAGTGAAGACGAGCAACAGAGCATCAGGAAGAGCTGAAATCTGATCAAAGACTGAGTTTATTAAAGAGGACAGAGAGAAGATGAGAGATCCAGAGTCCTGCAGAATCAAACACACTGAAGATACTGAACAACAAACAGGTTGGTGTTTATTCTTCATTCATCAACCATTTCTGTTAGATAACTGTGTAGCTGATCAAACATAGGGTAAACGTACCTATTAAGCTCACCAAAATCCAAAATAAAATATTAATCTCTCACACAAAAATATTTTATTTTAAATGACAAAAGCATTTCAATTAAGATATGCATCATTAAATTCAAAAAGTCTGTCTGTGCTTAATGGGTACATTTTTGTACCCTTTAAGCACACCCCTGTTCCCATTAAGCTCACATCATGTTTTATTAAAAATTCTTGTTTATTTTAAGGACGTTTTTTAAAGAATAATTGTAAAAATATATATATTTTTGAAGGTACAAAGTCAATCACGAAAAAAAACCAGAACACTAAAGTCAAGCAACAAGGCATTCAAGTCGATCAGTTATACATTCATAGTGAAGTGTCATTTAAGCACATTGCAACATCTAGGCTAGTCCACGTTCAGCTAAGTAACATTCAAAAATCAAATAAAACAAACTAATAAAACATTTCATTCATGGGGATGAACACAGAAACTAGCCTCATTATGAAACCTCTTTTTAAATGGTTGTTAACTTATCTAAATTCTCTTAATACTGGAATACACATGATTTTTGCCCCAAATATCCACAGATTTACAGTCTGGAGAAGTTGATGCTAGTCACCAAAGATCAGAGCCAGTCTGCAGATTTGAGTCGACTGAATCCACAGAAAATCGATTAACTGAACTTAAAGTGACAACCATCAGTTAATATTTAAAGTCTGTTTATGAAGTATTTACATAGATGTTCAATGTGGAAGAGCTTAAAGAGAGCACACTGAGCTTAACTGGAGCAGCAACAAGTTTTAATACATTTAATGTAATATTTATTAAAATGACAAGATTTTGCTAAATAAATAGTCTAGTTCATGTATTAAGTTCATACATATTTTAATATGAACAACTATTATTAACAATATCTATGAAATTATACTTTTTCTTATTGATGTCACACTGAAGCTGTGTGATTTTCATAGTCGTGCAGCCTTTAAGCTCACCTTACAATAATATGAAATCTTTACAAATTACAGCAGTGTAAAACCACAGACCAGCAATAAACTGTCAATTTATAATATTATGGATGTAAAAGTACAAGCCAGTAAATCCTGTGAAGTAATATGTTAGCGTAGCACACAATCTTGTATAGCTAGTCAGCTAACTGTTCTGTAGCATCTGCGCTATGTTGCTAAAACTATATTTTGGATCTAATGTAATTATTTCCCACATCCAAGTTCCAGGTTATAATATGCAAAAGTCTGAACATTAATCTCTTAATTTTACAATAAGTAGTGAAACCTACCCAAAATAAAGGCTTAAACACACATTTAAGGGGCTCCTCTTTTGGTGAAAGTTTTTATACAGCTTTCAAAATGGCCGCCAGACAGAGTGAACACATGGAGAATCATATCTCAGCATGCAATGATCTGATTGACCTGAAATTATAGGAGGTATCTAGTAACAAACACATCAATTGGTTAAGACATCAAGTAGGATAATAAATTGTTTTTTGTTTTTATAATCTGATCTCAAAAATGGAAGTGTGCTTAATGGGTACGTGAGCTTAATAGGTACGTTTAACCTATTTAATAGTTTTCCCCAAAGAAACGTGGGATTTGTGTCTATAATGTTTTCAAAATGATAATTTGAAGATCAATGCACTTCCTTCATGGAAATTACAGATGTGTATAATAAAAAAAAATCAAATACAATGACTAAAATTTTGTATAGCAATTCATCAGTGTTAACTGAAAATCAACCATTTTTACTTTTATTTTAGAGTTGATTGAAGAAATCGAAGTGAAAGAAGAATTGAGTGAAATTGGTAAGAATAATCATGTCAAAACTGAAGAACAACATTTGAGTTGCTTTCAAACCAAACAGAAAGATTTAATGTTGGTGTTTATTCTTCATTAATAATGCTGAAGGTTATAAAGCTTCAAGCAGATTTAGATAGTTTTTTCAAAGTACTCTATTACAATTGTAGTTGATCAAACAAATTTAATAGTTATCCCTGTAGAAACATGTTATTTGAGCATATAATGTTTTAAAAATAATAAAAAATAGTACTAATTGGAATATTAATGTACCTCATTCATTGAGAGATTCAGGGACGTATAATTTACAAAAATGTATCAAAATGACCAATATTTGGTATAGAAATTGTCTATTTTACACTGTTACATCAGGGTTACTGAGAGTTTACAAACCATTTTTATGTTTATTTTAGAGTTGATTGAAGAAAGCAAGGATAATGAAGAATTGAGTGAAATTGGTAAGAATAATCATGTCAAAACTGAAGAACAACATTTGAGTTGGTCTCAAACCAAACAGAAAGAGTTAATGAAAAGAGGAGCCAAGAAATCTTTCACCTGCACTCTGTGTGGAAAGAGTTTCACATACAAACATCATCTTGAGCTTCACATTAGAGTTCATACTGGAGAGAAACCATTCACTTGTGATCAGTGCGGGAAGAGTTTCACACGATCACCAAACCTTAAGGATCACATGAACATCCACACTGGAGAGAAACCATACAACTGTTCACACTGTGACAAGAAATTCAGTCGGTCAGGAGACCTGGAAAAACACAAGCTAGTCCACACAGGAGAGAAACCGCACACATGTGATCAATGCGGGAAGAGTTTTGTTCTAAAACAACACTTTACGGCACATGTGAGAGTTCATACTGGAGAGAAACCGTACAAGTGTTTATACTGTGACAAGAGATTCAGTCAGTCAGGAAACCTGAAGACACACAAGAGGATCCACACTGGAGAAAAACCGTATCACTGCACTGCATGTGGGAAGTGTTTCAATCATTCAGCTTCTCTACACAGTCATACAAAAAACTATCACAGTTAGCAGATCATCTTCATATCAGATCATCTTCATATCATCTAAGATGGCGCCGCAGATGGCAGCTACAGTGCTTTGCTCTTCAGTGTTTGGTCTGCTTTTGTTTGTTTTTCCTGTTTTTTGTTTCTCAAACACTATCAGTTTTACCAAGGATGAACTGCTGAACATTCGGCAGAACGCACCACAAAATCTTTTACCGGATTTTGAATATTCGGACGTTTTGCTGAACATTGTAGTTGGCGGAGCCGTATCTCTGGTCAATCGCTTCAGGATGCACAGACAGGGGCACTTTTACATCGGTGAGAGGTGGTGTACAGATGTAACTGTGTTAAAGAAGATGTGCTGTTCTGATCTAGAAACGCTCTTCATGAACTGCAAGCCGTTCTATTCGACGCGGGAGATTTGTTCGTTCATTCTCGTGAGTGTTTACATTCCTCCACAAGCGCACGTGAGCTCAGCTTTACAGAAACTCGCTGATCTGATCACAGACACAGAACAACAACACCCGGACTCTGTTTTAATCATTCTAGGGGACTTTAATAAAGCAAATCTCTCCCGTGAACTACCAAAATACAGACAGCATGTTACATGTCGCACCAGAGACAGTAATATATTGGATCACTGTTACACAGCGATAAAGGACGCATATCACTCTGTCCCACAAGCAGCTTTAGGACTATCTGATCACTGTTTGGTTCATCTCATACCGACCTACAGGCAGAAACTTAAATCTGCTAAACCTGTAGTAAGAACTGTTAAAAGATGGACTAATGAAGCCGAGCAAGATTTAAAAGCTTGTTTTGACCTCACTGATTGAACTGTTTTTGAAGCTGCTGCCACCGATCTGGACGAGCTCACAGAGACTGTAACATCATATATCAGTTTCTGTGAAGATATTTGTATTCCTACCAGGACTCATTTAACCTACAGCAACGAAAAACCATGGTTCACTGCAAAACTCAGACAGCTACGTCAGGCCAAAGAAGATGCTTACAGAAAGGGGGATAAAGTCTTGTATAAACAGGCCAAATACACACTGGAAAAGGAGATCAGAGTGGCAAAGAGGAATTATTCTGGAAAGCTAAGGAACAAATTCTCTTCCAGTGATTCTGCTTCAGTGTGGAAAGGTATGAAATAAATTCCCAATTACAAGACACCACCCCCCAGCACTGTGGAGAATCAACAACTGCCAGACGATCTGAATGAGTTTTACTGTTGGTTTGAAAAAACAACCCACACCCGCCCTGAACACCTCTCCACACAACCATTAACCCCTCCAGCAACCCCCCATCTCCCCCACACCTGCACTGAAAATAAGTGAAGATGATGTGCGCCAGGTCTTCAGAAAGAACGAGAGAAGGAAAGCACCAGGCCCAGACGGTGTGTCTACAGCCTGCCTATAATCCTGTGCTGACCAGCTAGCCCCCATCTTCACACAGATCTTCAACAGATCACTGGAGCTGTGCGAAGTCCCCTCATGCTTCAAATGCTCCACCATCATCCCCGTCCCAAAGAAACCCAAAATTACTGGACTTAATGTCTACAGACCTGTGGCTCTACCGTCTGTGGTCATGAAATTATTTGAAAGACTGGTTTTGGCTTAACTGAAGGCCTTCACTGGACCCTTACTGGACCCCCTGCAGTTTGCCTACAGAGCAAACAGGTCTGTGGATGATGCAGTCAACACGGGACTGCACTTCATCCTGCAGCATCTGGACAGACCAGGGATTTATATGAGGATCCTGTTTGTGGACTTCAGCTCGGCCTTTAACACTATCATTCCAAACCACCTCCTGCCCAAATTAACTCAGCTCTCCATGCCCACCTCCGTCTGTCAGTGGATCACCAGCTTCCTGACAGACAGACAGACAGCATCAGCACTGGAGCTCCTCAGGGCTGTGTTCTCTCCCCACTGCTCTTCTCCCTGTACACCAACGACTGCACATCTAAAGACCCCTCTGTCAAGCTCCTTAAGTTTGCGGACGACACCACAGTCATCGGTCTCATCCAGGACGGTGATGAGTCTGCTTACAGACAGGAGGTTAAGGAGCTGGCTGTCTGGTGCAGTCTTAACAACCTGGAGCTCAACACGCTCAAAACTGTGGAGATGATCGTGGACTTCAGGAGAAACCCCCCTGCTCTCCCCCACTCACCATCATGAACAGCACAGTGACTGCAGTGGAGTCATTCAGATTCCTGGGATCCATCATCTCTCAGGACCTGAAGTGGGACAATCACATAGACTCCATTGTAAAAAAGGCCCAGCAGAGGTTGTACTTCCTTCGCCAGCTGAGGAAGTTCAACCTGCCACAGGAGCTGCTGAAACAGTTCTGCTCTGCCATCATTGAATCCATCCTCTGCACATCAATAACTGTCTGGTTCAGCTCAGCTACCAAATCTGACATCAGAAGACTACGGAGGGTAGTCCGGACTGCTGAGCAATCAATGGTACATCCCTCCCCACTCTCCAAGAACTGTACTCATCCAGAGTGAGCAAAAGGGCTGGTAAAATCACTCTGGACCCCTCACATCCAGCACACTCTCCCTCTTTGAACTGTTACCGTCTGGTCGACGCTACAGAGTTCTGAGCACCAGAACGACCAGGTACAGGAACAGTTTCTTCCCTCAGGCAATCCATCTCATGAACATTTGAACACTTAACAATAAACACGAAACACACATGAAACACACAACATTATAATACATTTATTTATTTAACACACATACTTATTAAATTTCAAATTTGCACCTAACATACCTGTACATACTAAACTGTCTATTTTGTATATTGTGTTTGTGCTATTTTGCACATTGTCTATTTTGTATATTATTGTTTTTATTATCCGTCTTGTCTTGTCATTCTGTCGCACTGTTGAGCTTCTGTCACCAAAACAAATTCCTCGCATGTGCAAACATACTTTGCAATAAAGCTCATTCTGATTCTGAGGATCATGGACTGTGTGTGTTTCTCTTTCCACGTGCTCCCCGTGACCCAGTTTCCCCATGTGTGATTGTTCATGTGATTCACCTGTGTCTCACCAATTACCCCTCGTTAAGCTATGTATTTAAAGTCTTGTCTGCTCCATGTTCCCTTGTCTGGTGTTAAACGTCCCCATGTGATGTGTTACGTGTGTCTCCTGACTGCCTGTGTTACCCCTTGGATTGTTTATTAAAGACTGCTTTCCTGCAACTCCTACGTCTCCTCGCTTCCTCATAGTAGCCGTCGTGATATTATGTGGGGGTGGGCAGTTTATAAATGATGCCATGCAGACTTTAAAAATGCTTTAAAAATGTGAAGATTTGCTCCACTAGACTATGACCAGTCATAACCCTTTTCTCCATCATATGATAAATTACCGCTACTACATAAAGTCAGCAGAAGGAGAAACACAAATACACCTCTTTTTGTGAATATAATTCTGTTTACTAGTTATTTTATGAATAAATAAACCTCAATTTCCTAGAAATGAAGTGTGTTTGCAATGTAAAAATGTATATTGACTTATTTTAAATATAGTTCAGTACTCTTCAGCTCATTTATCAGCAGGTTAAACTAACCTTCAGGTGTTCAGTGAATGAGATGCAGGCTTTTGAGCTGAAATACAGCACGCTACAGTAGAGCAGCTGTTTTGTGGATTCACCACAGAGTGCTCGTCCTGGTTGTGATTCAAACTCTGATATCTACAACAGCAGCGAACAGACTTCATTAAATCACCAACATCAGGCCTTATGAACAAGTACAGCAAACAGTCAGCAAGTGGATTCACACACAGCAGCAAAACTGCATAGAAGTAAGATTTTTCAATTAATAAACTACTGTTAGAAGGACAACGGCAAGCCTCATAATAATTTATAATAAAAAGCACAATCACAAAAGGGAGAATGATAAATGTGTAAGTCAATAGCACCAGGAATAAACTGCCAAAAATTAATTTGCGCTTGAGAGCAGTCAGTGATATTGAGTGAGAAAGACCTCGCCAAGTGCCAGCAAAACAGAGAATGATGATGGGGTAGGGAATTAAACACGCTATAGAATAGGGTAGACATTCAAACTGAATATGAGGGGGGTATATTTCTGCAAAGATCAGAGGCACAAACCAGATGATCACAGAAATAAAACAGGAGAGTTTAAGTGAATGGTGAGATTTGTACCAGATAGGATGAGAAACCAGAAGATATCGTTCAAAAGCCACACATGCCATAAAATACAGACCCACAATCAAAGAATAGTTATATGCACCAGGCAGTTTCTGTGTCCATGAGGTTGTTGCTGCTATTAACATACAAATGATCTGTATGAGATCTGAAAGTATCAAATGACTAACAAAAACTGAAGCAGCAGGCCGAGATTTGATGATGAAACACAAAGCGATCAGAGTTAAGATCATGACTGGAATCTCAATGACTGAAACGATCCAGATAAATACAGGTTCTGCATATTCTTGTTTCCTTATAAATTTCCTCCACTCCATATCAAATAAATTATAATGTGATCCAGTTGAGTCATTGATGCTGATGCTATGTTGTGCCATTGTTTCACAAATTCCCGAGAGGAAGCAGTAAATAACAAACCAGTTATTAGTTTCAATATGTAAGAAATGCTAATGTAAAAAAAATCTTATTTGTAAAAATAGATGGCCTAACATGTTTCTTCTGTCTAAATGTTGTCATTCAAATGGGGAATGCGTAATGTTAAAGGCAAAGTTCACCCAAAAAAGGCAATTTAGTCATCATTTGCTCACCCTCATGTTGCTCCACTGAGAGTTCCTCTGTCCTTCCACTGAGAGTCCATGCAGCTACCAATTTGATGCATCAAAAACTTTATTAAACTAATTCTTATGAATTGTGTGGTTTAGTCCACATTTTCTGAAGAGACTTAATGACTTTAAATGGTGAACAGATTTAATTTAGTCTTTTATTCACATATTTACACTGATCAGCAAACATAAACAGAAGCTCATTGGTTCTTACGGATCTCAAACATGCTGTGAAACACAAGAATGATCCTCATTGATTCTGACACAACAAGCAAGTGTGCTTGCGCTTCTGTTTGCCATGACTACTGTGTGCATTGATTCATGTTTATCTGTGAATAAAAGCCTAAATTAAATCTGTTCAGCATATAAAGAAATCGAGTCTCTTCAGAAAATTTTGACTAAACCACTCAATTCATCTGGATTTCTTTGACCTTTTTGAAGCGTCATGCTGGTCGTTGTGTTGACTGTCAGTGGAGGGACAGAAATCTCTTAGATTTCATTCAAAATATCTTCATTTGTGTTCTGAATGTGAACCAAAATCTTACGGGTTTGAAACAACATGAGGGCGAGTGAATGATGACAGAATTTACATTTTTAGTTGAACTATCACTGTACAATGCTTAAAATGTCAAATTAAAAACCACATACATTAAAAAAGTATAAAGTTTAACTTGAAATAAATTTATAAATCCCTCCACCCATATAATCTTTTATTTAAACAATATTGTAAGAACGTTGTTCTGAATATTCATTATCACAGCACAACTGCTAGTGTGATATTGCTTTAATAAAATGGTTCAATAAACAAGCAATAAATACTGAACAACTTACATTTATGACAGAACTTGTCCAGTTGGTCAGTTGTTTCTTTTTCCTCAGTGAAGTCAAAGGAGAACGTTCAGCGTCACATTTTCCACGGCCATCAACTCCACACCGTAAAAACACACTCCAAACACTGTTGATCTGATGGAGAACATAGTTGAGATACAAACAAAAGTGAATAAACATTTTGTCCATTTAGTAGGCAAGTTTAACTGTGTCATTTCTAATTGAAATAGTGAGACTTTACTGTCATGTAAGGAGCAAGACGACTGGGGAAGCTGCAGTGAAAGGTGTTTATTGAGCAACAGTTGTAACCAGTGGTGTAGTCGCGGCCATACGCAAGTATACGCCGTATGCTTTCTTTTTTCCTCGGGCTGTTTGCGTATTACGACTTCTAAGGATCAATATTTGATCCTTAGAATCTTCGCAAGTCCGTGATCTACTGTAGCTTCCTCTACAATAGTGTCCAATACAGTTGTGTGAAACTCCTGATTCTTTGTTGTAATTGGTGCATTATCACTTCAGTCATTCTACCTTTTCCCGCCCATCATCGACTGAGTGCGCGTGTCCGCTGCATTGAGAGAACTCCCTCCACTCAGTCAGTGCCGCTTTTGTTTTTCACCACCGAGCAGGGAGAGCCTACTGGCCATCGGGAGCACCGGGACATTCCCGGTGGATCGGTCGAGTAGTGAGCCGATCGCCGAAGCGAGGAAGACCTCCCCCACATTAGGCACTGTTTTTAAACTTTTACAGCGAACTGCAAAAAGCAAATACTCTAAAAGTGTGATTCGACGCTATGCAATGCATCCGGCAGCCGCGCGCAATGTAAAGTGATAAACAGCACAAGTGCTTCATCCATTCAGACGTGACACAGAATTATTGTTATAGACGTGTGATATATGAAAACATTGAAGGTTTTGTAGTGATGCTGGCTGAAAACAGCCACGACAATGTAAACTGCATGAAGAGGTAAACTGGAAAACACCAATACATAGGCTTGTCAATTCAGCACCATAGTAATTTACCATGGTTTTACTTCTTGTGGCCACCATCTTACTGATACTAATTATAAGCAAGAACTTCTCTCTTTAGATGTTTAGGCTAGTTCTAATTAATTTTAATATAAGTAAAATGTTGATTCAGTAAGAGCACGATTAAAGATAAATGTCAGTGTCTTATATAAATTAGGTGTGTATTATTTACAAATATTAAAGTTCTTAAAAAGGGATAGTTCACCCAAAAATAAAAATGATCATTTACTCAACATCATGTCATTCCAAACCTGTATGAATTTCTTTCTACTGTGGACCATAAAAAAATGAAGATAATTTGAGAAATTCAAGACACTTTGTATATACAGTATAAGCAAAATGGTTTGGTAACATTCTACAAAATGTATTTTGTATTCCACAGAAGAAAGTAAGTCATACAGGTTTGGAAACACATGAGGGTGAGGAAAGGATGACAGAATTTATTAGAACTAGGCCTACATTTTCTGCATTCTAGCTCAAAATCATTGCTTTATTGTCAAGTGCATTTCTATCTGACAAAAATGCATTTGCTTTGAATTCAGTAATATCCATCATTATTTGTTTCTGTCCTGTTTTATTTATTAATTTATTTACTCCAATTGAAGGCCCTATAACCCAGAAAAACATTCATGGGGGAACTTGTGGGCTGGAAATGTCCAGGGCCAAATGATAACCCCAGTCCAGCCCTGCACGCAAAATCCCCTTGCAGGAAGTATAATTCCCTTCCTAAATAATACAATCAGTGTATAAATGCATAAAATAAAACATGAAATTCAGATCTATCTGTGAAGCACTTTTCACAATGAATATAATTCCAAAGAAACATGTTGAAATTATATAGAACTGTAATAATGCGGGCTGGAACAACCAGGAAGTTATGCTGTAGACTATACTTGAAAAATAATCTATCGACCAATTTTAGAGTGCACTGTATTGATATTACTAAATTACTATATAAATTACTAATTAACTAACAACAATAATATATATATATATATATTGGTGGTGGTGGTGGGATGGGGGGTTGGGGGAGACTGGGTAATATTAAACCACTTTTTTCTTTAGGACTACACCACTGGTTGTAACATATGCTGAAATAAGATGAGAGGGGTGAGTAGACCACAATAACATCAATGACAAATCAAATAAACAGACTTTTCCTGCAGGAATCCACAGAAGCAGATGTGTGAGGGTCTAACTCAGACTAGACAAGAGTTCAGCTCCAACACTAATTAAACACTCAAAGGTTCACTCAGTCAATGTCATATAAATTACTTATAATGACTGTTAAACTGTAATTAAAGCTGAAAGAAATTGTGAAAAAGAGTAGTTTAAGTGAATAACTTGAAAAAATATTTTGGCACAATTACCTGAGTACACTAAAAATGCTTTCTAGTTTATTGTTCACAGTGTTTTTCACTTCCTCGGTCAAATAAGAAACCTGCAAACACAGAGAAAGCACAAATGCTCTGACTTTCCTGATTCTTTTGCTGCTTTGTGAACTCAGCTGTTTTCTTTAGGAAACAGAAATCTGTGTACAACCCCAAATCAGAAAAAGTTGGGACAGTATGGAAAACGCAAATAAAAAAAGAAAGTAGTGATTTCTAAATTTACTTTGACTTGTATTTCATTGCAGACAATATGAACACAAAATATTTCATGTTTTGTCTGGTCAACTTCATGTCATTTGTAAATATACATCCTTTCCTGTCATTCAGACCTGCAACACATTCCAAAAAAAGTTGGGACAGGAGCAATTTAGGGCTAGTAATGAGGTAAATTGGTTAAATAATGATGTGATTTGAAACAGTTGATGTCAACAGGTGATTGTAATTATGATTTGGTACAAAAGCAGCATCCAAGAAAGGTCTAGTCCTTTAGGAGCAAAGATGGGCCGAGGATCGCCAGTTTGCCAACAAATACGTGAGAAAATTATTGAAATGTTTAAAAACAATGTTCCTCAAAGAAAGATAGGAAGAGATTTGGATATTTCACCTTCAACAGTGCATAACATAATTAAAAGATTCAAGGAATCTGGAGGAATTTCAGTGCGTAAAGGACAAGGGCGCAAGCCTAAGCTGAACAACCGTGATCTCCGATCCCTCAGGCGGCACTGCATCAAGAATCGTCATTCATCTATAAGCGATATCACCACATGGGCTCAGGACTACTTTGGCAAACCTTTGTCAAGTACCACAATACGTAGTTACATCCACAAATGCCAGTTAAAACTGTACTGTGCCAAAAGGAAGCCCTATGTTAACAGTGTCCAGAAGCGCCGTCGACTTCTCTGGGCTCGGAGGCATCTGGGATGGACCATCACACAGTGGAAACGTGTACTGTGGTCAGATGAATCAGTATTTCAGGTATTTTTTGGGAGGAATGGACGCCGTGTGCTCCGGACCAAAGAAGAAAAGGATCATCCCGACTGTTACCAGCAACAAGTCCAAAAGCCAGGGTCTGTCATGGTATGGGGTTGTGTCAGTGCCCTTGGCAAAGGTAACTTGCACTTCTGTGATGGCACCATTAATGCTGAAAAGTACATAGAGATTTTGGAGCACAATATGCTGCCTTCAAGAAGACATCTTTTCCAGGGACGTCCATGCATATTTCAACAAGACAATGCATAACCACATTCTGCACACATTACAAAGTCCTGGCTGCGGAGGAAGAGGGTACGGGTACTTGACTGGCCTGCCTGCAGTCCCGACCTGTCTCCAATAGAGAATGTGTGGCGCATTTTGAAGCGCAAAATGCGACAACGAAGACCCCGTACTGTTGCCCACCTTAAGACTTGTTTGCAGGAAGAATGGGACAAAATTACACCTGAAACACTTCATCACTTGGTGTCTTCAGTCCCTAAACGTCTTTTAAGTTGTGAAAAGGAATGGCAACATTACAAAGTGGTAAATGCTTTACTGTCCCAACTTTTTTTGGAATGTGTTGCAGGTCTGAATGACAGGAAAGGATGTATATTTACAAATGACATGAAGTTGACCAGACAAAACATGAAATATTTTGTGTTCATATTGTCTGCAATTAAATACAAGTCAAAGTAAATTTAGAAATCACTACTTTCTTTTTTTATTTGCGTTTTCCATACTGTCCCAACTTTGTAATTGGGTTGTAATTTTATCTCAACAGCTCTCTTTTTCCGCATTTCACACTATTACTGTAAAAATTATTACAACATATAATTTTAAAGTTTATTAGCTGTTTTAACATTAGTGAAAACAAAAACTTACAAAATAATGAATTTCACTCACAGATCAGTCCCATACTGAAAACAATGGAAGCTGCACGGAAACATACGACAACACACGTTACATCACTGAACAAAAATAAAAAAAATAAAAAACTTTTTACTAATAACTTTAAAACATTCACAGTCGTTTATATTTATATTATTTTTACATTATCGTATTATAAAAAATCGTTTTATACCATTTATATACACGATTTATAAATATAGGCCAATAGCCTACATATTATTTTTCCACTATAGACCTAAAAATGCCCTTTCGCCATATAGCCAATACCAAAACACATAAAATCTACCCAAATATCTTGTTTACAATACACATTATATATTAAAAACTTTCAGAACATACAAAACATTTCCTTTTTTAATAATTATTGATTTAGTTATCTAGAACGTTACACAAATTATACGAACTATGTAGGCTACAACTTCTTAACCATAGTTCAAATGGCTATCTGCATTCAAAAACTAATTTTGATTTTTTTTTTGCCTTAATGATACATCTTATCAATTTTTGTAATTCTTCTACGAAATTTCCGAAACCCATAGGCCTACACCTACACATTAAATCTAAATTAAAACTAAACAGCATTATGATAAACACATATTTAAATAAGGCAATTTAAAAGTATCCTATGCTCACTCACAAAAAAAACAAAACTATAATACAACCATCAAAAATATATAGGAATGTGTCCACAAAAGTCAATCACACAAAAAACAACTATAAAAACAACGCTTTATTAAAATGCCAATCAGAACAAACAGCATATAAAATCAAAACACCAGATTTAACATGAATAGACTATGAACAAACATAACAGATAGGCTACAACAAAAATACACAAAATGCTTTAGAAAAAAATAACAAACAACCTAAGGTACCAAAAAAAAAAAAAAAATCTTACGTTTGAACATTAATGTAGCCTACATTTAAACACAATTTACATTTAAACAATTAAACATTTCGTCATAAACTAAACAATCAAGCTTACATGAACAAGTGCTGCTTCAACATCAATAAACTTTAGTTAGGCATAACTTCACCTACGCACATAGACTCAGATTCAGCTGTACCACACACCGCCTCAGCTGCACCTGTTGCGCACACAAACTCCAATTCAGCTGTTGCACACGACGGCCCCGCTTCATCTGCTGCACACACCAACTCCAAATCACCTGCTGCAGACACCGGCCCCGCTTCACGTATTGCACACACAGACACGGAAGATTCAGACGAGCATTCCTCAGACGTAGACGTAGTTTCCTCCGGTATCTTGGCCATTGCAACCACATTGTCATTCTGAATGTGGAGTTTCAGAGAACCACATTCCAGCAAATGTTCTTCAATGTCTTGTCCATCCTGAAGCAGATGAGTGAGGTCACAATTCCGCAAGTACCCGTGCAGCACAGAATTATTAATAGACACATTCAGCTCTCCAGAGTTGCCAAGGACACTCACATTAGCGAAAGCAGTCAGCTGATACATCCCCGTCTTCTGCAACATGTTGCATTTTATGCAACTGTGATATTTCTTCTTAGGGTCAAACTCCTTTTGAGCACACCTGCAATTCCCGCACGTACGGGACACAGCCACCTCCGCTCTGGTTATCTCGGCACACACAGAAATAACAGGATCTTCTCAGACCTCACACGGAACAATTGCACCAAGACCTGACAAAGGTCTAACCTGCTCAATACTTGTTTGATGTGTGGTGGTTACAAAAAGCTCACCCTGAAACTCTCCTGTGCTCAAATTGGAGAATTTGTAAGTCTTTCTGAACAAAACCAGACCAACTTGAGATTCTCACACTTGCAGCCGAATTTTTCCGCTCCCATCCTCGACGATCACACTCTGTGTTTCCACTTGTCTGCCCTGCAGCTACACATTGTCCGTCCCGGCCTTCAAGTGGACAATGCGCCCAGTGACCTCACCAATCTGACAAAATATTAACAACAAATACACTAAGTACAAACATAACACAAATCATATTACCATATTCAGGACACTTTCAAACAATATAAAAACAAAAACTTACATGCTGCTTTGCAGACATTTTTCTTATTTCCGCCACTGTCTTCTTAGACTTAGAAGGAGGCTCCCGATACGAAAAAGTCACGTCAGTGACCACAGCCACTTCTGTCCTTCTACCGCACAAAACATCCACACCTTGACCAGAACGACCAAAAAAAAATAATAAGACAAAACAGCAAAGATCATTAAAAACTTGTAGCTAAATAAAGACATACAAAATAAGACAACATTGACTAAAATACTTACTAGGTTCTTTGGAAATGCCGCTCAGCCTAACTGCACTCCTGCAGTTTTGCGCTTGGAGAAACAAGTTGTGCTTGTCTACACTAAACACAACAACGTCGCAGAAATCGTCCTGACTAATTTGAATTATGGCATTAAAATACTTGTTTTTCTTTAACGCCGCTATTTTTACAACAGAAACATTGTGAATGTATCCAGTTACACTAGTTGTGTGTCTAATTTCAGTTTCTTAGCTTCAGAAGCCATGAGGACTCTTCCAATTTGCAGGTGTGCCAAACTCTACCTTCTCACCCCTTATATAACCCATCAGCAATACAACTCAGACAAGACCAGACAAACCAATTAGCATAAAAGACAGACATAAAACACCTGACTTGACCAGTTCAAAAAGAGGTCAAACATTTACATTGATGTCAAAAACAAAACAATAATTAAATACTTACCTAAACAACCTATACTCCAATAGCCTATTTATTGTTTATTATTATTATTGGTAGTACTCATAGTACTTCATAGTACTACTACATTTCATAAACATATATTTCCATAATAAACACACATAGACTTTTTCATTAACATAAACACTACATTTTAAATTAATATAATTTTTATTCTGAAATTTGATTAACCTACTCAAAAATAGTAATGTTTAAACACAAAACCTAATTTCTACTATATGTTAACAACATCAACAACAAAAAAAGAAAAGAAAAATAACCTTTTCTTTCAAATTACTTTAAATGCAAAACGGCAAAAAAAACAAAAACGAAAATAACTCACCTTGTTTCATCACAACACACATAAAAACAAGACTCATATATTTTATATATATTTATGTCTATACTATGGGCCTATATGTACGCTGTATATCTACGTATATATTTACTTTTTTATTGAGAATTTTCCCCATGTTCTGCAAACCTTTTTATAATTACTATTTACATCCACTGTGATTCTACTTATTATTCAACTTATTTCTTAGGATATATATTTTTTGTTTGTTTTTTACTACTTTTATAATATTTTTTATTTTAACATATAGTCTATTGCATTCTGTGTGGACAATCGTACAAAGCATTTCACTACATCTCGTATTGTGTATGATTGTGTATGTGACCAATAAAGTTGAACTTAAGAACTTAAGAAAACCACATAAAACATACCTACATTATTCTCATTACGTTCACTGCAAAAACAGTGAGATGCTCACATAAACTTCTGAACTTTATCACGTGAACACGTGCGTCTAGACTTAATTAGTCCGTCTAGCAGGTGTTGCATCTGCTACATTTGACTAGAAAGAGCATTGCGCACACCAATCAATACATGACATCAAGAAACTGCCACACCAATTAAACACAACACACAGCTCTTTATCTCAAGTAAACTCACCTTTATATATATAGCGCCTTTAACAATACAGATTGTGTCAAAACACTTTACAGTATAGGAAAATAGTGTGTCAATCATTTAAAATGGCAGATTAAACACTCAATTTTCAGTTAGACGCATGTCATTATTGAATTCAGTGATGTCATGGTCCAGCTGGGTTCATCTGTATCTATTGCAATCGCCTTCGCAATACTTCAGTCACAACTAGCTCTCCACCGTACAGTCAACTACATCAAACCACTTCTACATCTTAATCATAAAATCATTCAAAAACATGTGAAACCTAAGTTCTAATTACAAACCCAAAGCCATACACAAAAACTGCTTTATTAAAATTCACTTATATTAACACAACTTTTATAAAACAAAACTATTTACACTTCTTCTTGTACACAACATAAAATATTTTCAATTTACCTTCAAATCATTTACATAAACATGTCTTTTAAACACCTTACCTCTAATGCAAATGCTTATTATTATACTACAGTCATATATATATATATATACAGTGTTGGGGAGTAACTAGTTACATGTAACGGAATTATGTAATTTAATTACAAAAAAGTAACTGTAATCGGTTACAGTTACTGAGAAAAAATGTGTAAATAAATTACAGTTACTTATGAAAATGTTAAGGATTACAAAGGGGGTTACATCTGTTTTTTTTGTTTGTTTTTTCACACACACTCCCACATACAGATTTAATTGATTTCTTTCATAAATTGCAGTGACTGATCTAAAATGTGAAACACCAATGTTTCAGGAGTTTATAACATGCTTATTTGCGAACTCTTTATTTCCTATATGGGTTTATGTAAATGCTTTATTTTTTAAGATTAACTGTTTTTTTTCAAAGGCATTGTTAGATTCCAGTGTTTCATGTCATAGCTATGCAAAGATTTGATTTCAAAAACAGTATCATAGCTATTAAACCAGTGGTTCTCAAAGTGTGGTACGCGTACCACTAGTGGTACGTGAGCTTCCTCTAGTGGTACGCAGAGGAATCTCTGAATTAAATATAAATTAGGCCGCGTGTCCACCAAAAGCCGCTTTTCAACCGTAGGAACTTTACCGAGGAACTAGGGACTTTGGGCTGGTACTCATTATCTTTCCACCGCAGGAACCAGGATCTAAATAAAGTTCCAGGTAAAAATTTCCCCACAGAAAGTACCTGCTTGAGAGGTATTACTTTTTCAAAGGTCTGGAATGTTCGGGGGCGGGACTTGGACGCTGAACATGCTGATTGGTTGAGTTCAAGCAGCACTCAACCAACATATATTCGCTTTTTTATTTTTATTACTGTCATTGTGTCATGAAATGTAGTTTTAAAAGTATTCCAGGCGAGAATGTAGTTGTTTAAAATTCAAATCTGCGGTTTATTTATAAAAACAGCGCCTATTTGAAAATGTGCTTCACCGATTTCGGAGACGTGAGCTCCACGCGATCACCGGGCGCCCAGTGCTCATGTATCCCGAAGAGAGGAGCATAACCTCGGCTAGTCCTTCTGACATTTGCCGCTGGCTCTGATGTCTCTGTAGTGGTTAAACATAAGATATAATTCGTTTTGGGTAACTCTAACAGATAATCTTTGGTCTTTATTCTTTTGTTCTATTAATATGTTAAAATGAAAATGAAAACAGGCAATGTTTGATATAATATTTAGTTTCATTGTAATGTATGTACGTTCCCTGAACTACATTTCTGCGGCTAGTAATATGTTTAAATGAAAATGAAAAGAGGCGAGCTGACTGACGTTATCAAGTACGCTGCTCTTTGCAGAATTACTGGACTTGCGTCGTTCCATCCGCGGGAGTTCACACTCCTGAGTCTCGTGAAGTCTGAACTACCGAGGATGCAAGTCCGAGATTTGCGTACTTGGTATTAAGAAACGCGTGCAGACCTAACGTTACGTCACCAGACTATTTGCCTAATCTTCTGGGTACTTTAGACCGCGATGGAAACGCAGACAGCAACAGGTCTGTGGGAAAAAAGTTCCTGGGACATGTTGTTACTTGCAGCTACACATACAGCCTTTGTTATTTATTTATATTTTTAATCAAGTACTTTTTTTATTTAAAAGTGAAATAAAAACTGTACTGTACTTAAATAAAGATTAAATGAAAATGTATTGCAGCTACTTAAGTTAAATAAATACTAAGTTACTGTACTTAAATGTTAAGTATGATACATTTTCATTTAATCTTTAAGTACAGTTTTTTTAACATTTAAGTACAGTACAGTTTTTATTTCACTTTTAGGTACAATATATTTTAATTTAATAATTAAGTTTTTTTTTATTTACCTGGAAGTAAGCACAGTGCAGTGTTAATGTTCAAACTGTGTATTTACAATGTTTTAAGAGGCTGACAATAATAAATATTCTTATTAGGAATAAAACTGACTCGTTTTTTATTTTTTTTAACTGTGCATAGTGCTACTGCATTTTAATGTTGGTCATAATGGTGGTACGTGGAAAGCCAAATATTTTCTGAGGTGGTACTTGGTGTAAAAAGTTTGAGAACCACTGTATTAAACTATTTCTTGTTATGATTTAAAATCTGTATTTAACCTCAGGAATTCTGAGTCAGAATGATCTCAAAGTAAGTCTGATTTTGTGGTGGCTGTGCTTCAAAGGGGACATCGGATGCCCATTTTCCACAAGTTGGTATGATTTAGAGTCTTTTTTAAATGGCTTCAGTGGTTGTGTAAAACAACACCCTTTTTACCTTGTCAAAAACAGCTCCATTCACAGTGACTCATTTCGGTGCATATCTCTTTACATGATAATGAGTTCTGCTCACCCCGCCCCTCTCTTCCGTGGAAGAGCAAAGGTGATTGGCAAATAATCATTAAAAAAATAAAGTGTGAGACTTACTACTTCTGGAAGTACATCTGGATCACGAACAATTGGTACTGATCCATCCTTGAGTTTTAACTTTTTAACAAAACCTGACTTGAATTGTCCCTGATTCAGAAAGCAAAGGAGTAAAATGATTTGCGCAGACACAAATGTGTGTTCCTGTGGCTCAGTGGTAGAGCATTGCGTTAGCAGCGCAAAAGGTTGTGGGTTCATTTCCCAGGGAACACATACTGAATGCACTGTAAGTCGCTTTGGATAAAAGCGTCTGCTAAATGCATAAATGTAAAAAAAATGTAAATGAATTTAGTTGTATTCATTGGTGCATTACCATCAAAATCAAAGGCTAATCCACTGTGTCCTCAGTGGCTCTGATGTTTGGAGAAAACTAGGACTCTTATATTCTTCTACATCTAACAAAACACCTGCATTGCTAACATTGACATTGTTGTCGCTACAGCTGCTCAAGCGCAGAGAAAATGACGGCTGAGGGCAGAAATATGCTAATACGGGACAGTACGTCAGTGGTCGTTGGAGGGGCCTGAGCAATATGACACCATATTGTCTTGATAACTGTTTAGGTTTTTGGTGGATTAAAAAAAAAGGAGTGAATGGATTTTTATCATTGGGTGATAAAGGGTAGTTGTGTCTACACACTACCAAGACACATTTATATGCAAATGAAGATATTTTGCCTCAAATCCTAATTCAAGTGATGAAGGATTTTGAAAGTCTGACAGTAATCAGTGTTCAGTACTACTGTAAGGTTAACCCTGCCTGGTTTACATGTTTAAAAATGATTACTAGTTGAAAACACTTGTTAGAAAGGCCGGGTCTGTGCGCATACGCTAACTTTGACCTGTCTGCATGCGCAGAAAGCATGAGAGTGACTCAGCAGGAAAGTGCAAAGACTGTGCGTGTGTTGAAGTGTGCGTCAATGAACAAAAGTAAGTTATCTGAATAGTAAGTTAGTAATAATTGCTAGTTAAACAGTTCATTATGAATGTGTATAGCATATTATTCTGTTAAGTGATTTAAGCATTTACCAGTGTTAACCGTGTATCGCGCACTGTCAAGCACGTTTGAATATGCCTTGCCGTCATGATCATAATGACTCGACTTCTTACGAACTATGGTGTAATAACGTAAACAAATATCAGATTTCATATTCCACTGTATGCTACTGCCATATTAGGAACCGAATCGCTGTTTATTTGAAGTTTATGTATATCATGTTCATGCTCACGTGGAGTTTATGTAAATGACCTCATAAGCGTTTGAGTATGAAAGCGGTTGCCATTTCTAACCACTAGGTGGTAGTGTTGTTATAAAGTTCATTGTTGTTTATCTAGTTTGGTTCTCGGATAGTATTTAACCTGGGAACTTAAGAAATTACGCATTTTATGTGAATGTCTTTGGAATAATAGTTTGAAACATGTAACTTAATCTACCTCTTATTTTTTTTCTATTGTAGACCACACACACTCTCACAAACAAATACCTAATTGATCATCTGTAAAGCCTGTGTACAGCTGTGTTGTGTGTATCTTGGTTGCAAATGACTCCTGCGCTAAGAGAAATGAAACTCTTTGAACGAAACTGATCAGACCCTGTGTTTTGACTGACACTCCTTGAGGAAGGCTAGATATCAGACCTCACCTAATAAAGTCCTTTCAGTCATACTCCAGAATAACACTGAAATTTCAAAAAGTAATCAAATGTAATCAGTTACATTACTTTAATACTTATTACATTTTAAGTAGGGTAACTTGTAATCTGTAACCTATTACATTTTCAAAGTAACCTTCCCAACACTGATTTTTAATACAAAACAATTTTGATTTTAGAGACAAAGATTGTAAATTACATGAAGACTTCATGTCATGTCATGAATTACTTGTTATATATACATATGCTATCATGACGTCAAAGCAAGCATTGTTGATATAAAATATTACTGTACTACTGGTTTGTAGAGGAAATATTTAAGAACATTAGAAAAAGAAAATAGAATAATGATGTCTCTTGATTCTGTTATTAGTTTAGGATGAAGATATACAGAACAAAGATTAGTAATAAGCTACACTTAAAAAGCTATTATTTATCATTCTAGATTTGCTTCTTTAAAAAAAATCACTTTGAGTCACATGATACTCATGGGTCCTGTCTGTCTCAGTGCTGAAACTCTTTATGCAATGTGTACATGTATAGACTGCTCTGAACATATGAGTATAGCATATTATACTGATTTTCATACAGTAATCTATCATTAATACGGGTTCATATGTTAATGATTCTTCGTGATTTTCATCTTAAATCATATGCTAAAGGTTCAGTTTTACTGGAATCACATTCTGCAATGCTCCTGTTATCTTAAGGGAAACAGTAGGTAACCACTGAAAGTATTGTGGTTATTCTGGTTATCAAATATCCTTCTTCCAGACCAAAGTCTCACATAGACAACATCTCCAACCTCCAAGATCAACATGACTTCATTTGAAGAGTTTACATAGTACTGATCCTGATGAGCATGTGCTACGACCACCTTCTCTCCGTTCTTCACAATGGAGACAGTTGATGCAGTTGAGGGATTAGCATGACCATAGACAGATAAATTGAACTTGTACACTCCTTTCTTTGGGGCTGTGAAAATACCTAAAGCAAATAACAAGAGATAAAGAGGAGAATCCGCTGTACACGGCGTAATAGTTTAGAAACATAACAGTTCATTTGATTATCTTATTCACATTACACAACTGCAGAGAGGTTTGAATGGAGCAGAAGGATTCTCGTTACTATAACTGAGTTTTGTCATTGATAATTAGATAATTACCTGTAATTGGGTTGTAGGCGTTCCCTATGTTTGTGAAGATGTTCCTGTAGGTTAGAGTGATTTCAGTGGTGAAAGGACCGATATGTCCACTGCCAGATTTCATCAGTGCAGCTGAAAAAGCGATCTCTCTGTCTGTGATTGAAAAACATGAGCAATACTGTGATATATTACTGTTTTACACTGAGGCTGTAAACACTGAATTTAATATAATTCGAACACACCATTTCACCTCTATTTTCCTTTCTCAGCTCCTCCACTTGACTCTCAGTAAGATTTGAAATTTCTGTGAAGGAATAAGGATTGTGTTAAATTATGTTTAAAATGCTTATTATTAGGGATGTCCCAATCAGGTTTTTTGTGCCCCGATCCGATCCGAGTATTGAGTATCTGCCGATACCGAGTCCTGATCCGATACTTATATATTCAAGTACATTAAAGTTATTAAAATCAATCCAAAGTATACAGAGTTGAGAAGAAAGTAAAAGTAATATATATATATATATATATATGTATATACAGTATAATATAATATAATATTCAAGATTACAAGCTCAAATTTTGTGACGCGCTAGAACAGACCTCACTGGTTCTAGCGCACATTTCTTCTTATTTTGGTTTTAATCTGAACATGCAGATTTGAGTGCCTTCTTTTCCTTTTAATGGCGTTTGGCAAATCTACTGGAAGGCTAATACTGCCACCTACTGCACGTCACCAGTATGACAGCTGACATAAAATAAGGATCAGGTTTTGGAGAGCTGATACCGATCAGTTAAAATAATGCTTGATTGGCCCTGATCCCGATACGTGAGATCGGCTCGGGACATCCCTACTTATTATAATAGATAGATAACACGATTTACACAGTAGGTACTTGATTTTACACTATTATTTACACTGTGGTGTATTGCGCTGGTGTTTTCCTCTGAGAGAAACTGATAAAAGAGTGAATATTCTGTAAGATACCATCAGTTTTCATGTTCAGCTCTTCCAGGATGACCGTCTGTTGTTCCTTCAGTTGCGTCTCTAAGGCTTATTTTAGCAGCGACAACACAGTTCACACTCAATTTTACACATCATTTACACTGTGCAGTGTATTACAATTGTTTTACTCTGAGGATCATTGATAAAAGAGTGAATGTTTTAATGAGGTACCATCATCTTTCTTGTTCAGGTCTTCCAGGATGACCATCTGTTGTTCTGCAGTTTTCTCTGCGTCCCTCAGTCGCATCTCTAAGGCTTATTTTAGCAGAGAGACAACACAGTTCACACTCAATTTTACACTACAGTATGCAGTGTATTACAATTGTTTTACTCTGAGGATCACTGATAAAAGAGGGAATGTTTTAATGAGGTACCATAATTTTTCTTGTTCAGGTCTTCCAGGATGACCGTCTGTTGTTCCTTCAGTCGCGTCTCTAAAACTCTGATGTTGACTTTCTGCTCTGTAACGGTGGCGGTCAGCTCTCTCAGTGCTGCGTGGATGTCAGGGAAGCTCAGATGGCATTATTGTTGGCTGTCAGTCGAAGCTTCATCTCTCAGATTCTGTCTTCTGTCCTCATTGCTGAGCTGTTGACTGATCTTATTCTCAGCGAGTCCTCCATCTACCTGCTGCTGTACCACAAACACAAAGGTTTCCAGCAGCAGTGTACATAACCAACCCTTCATTCTTCACTGATGTTCGTGTCCAGCTCTTGCTCTGTCATCCCCACAGACCCTCTTTTTATAGTGTCCTGATTTACTGTCTTTTGTCCTTGAACTACCTTTTTTATCTGAAGCACTATAAATCAAGTTAATTGTTAATCATAATTAAAGGGATGTTCCGGGTTCAGTAGATGTTCAACTCTATTTATGATGTTTGTGGCACAATGTTGAACACAGCAAAAACTAATTTGATATAGATTGACACACCACTTTCTGACATCTATGTGCATCTTACAAAAAATACTAGGTTTACCAACTAACTGAATGAAAGAAAGAAAGACAGACAAATAAACACTGAATGTAAGTTTACATAGACAAAATCAGCAAGTAATGTTTACATATATAATGTTGAAGCTTTGTGAGAATACTACTGAAATAGAGCATGTTTAATGTTTACTGCTTTAACTAAAGAATAAATTGACATTTATTTCTGTGGTGATTGATATCATGCCACAAATGTTGCTGATGGAGTTTGAATGTTATTTCCCCCACATGCAACAACATCCTATATCAACAGTGCATGGATTAATAAACTATAAAAATATAAATAAATAAATTGTATTCTTACCTTACTATTAATGTATAACTAAATCATAGAATATACTGAAAAATGGCAGCCTATATGTATAAAACACAAGAAAAGGTATACTCTCTGGTCAGGAATGGCTTATGATCTCTCAAGCTTATCACTTGAGGAAGGCAGGCGTGAGGACTTCAGCAGTCCATTGATCAAAGACTGACCCAATCACCATGTGCTCTTTCACTGATCAGAGTACTTCATTTTTAAAACATAAAGGTCACTGCACACTTAGTCAGAAATGTTTGCACATTAAAAAAATAAATACGACCTCACGTTTTGTCAATTAAGCTTACACTGCCTCCAAAACGTTTGTCCATCATAAAAATCAGATAGTGTTTGGTTTTCTGCATTTTTCACATCCGTAGCAAGCATTTTCAGAGGAGTTTTGACAACTCAGCCACTGTAGACGCGAACGCCAATATTGTATGCTGGTTTCAATGCCTAGCGCGCACCTTTCCGATGCCACAGTTTGGTGTGTGTGTGTCCATACCATAGACATACTGCCAGTCTCTGTTCAGGAACAATTGTTTCTGAAAACTTTGAAACCACAATAATGGGGAAGACTGCTGATTTGGCAATGGCCCAGAAGACGAACATTGACACCCTCCACAGAAGATCATTACTGAAAGGTGTGGCTGTTTACAGAGTGCTGTATCAAAGCATATTAAATGCAAAGTTGACTGGAAGGAAGAATTTGGGTAGGAAAAGGTGCACAAGCAACAGGGATGACCGCAAGCTTGAGAATACAGTCAAGCAAAGCTGATTCAAACACTGAAACTTGTGAGAGCTTCACAAGGAGTGGACTGAAGCTGGAGTCAGTGCATCAAGAGTCACCACGCTCAGACGTCTTCAGGAAAAGGGCTACCAAGCCACTTCTGAACCAGAGACAACATCAGAAGCATCTTACCTGGGCTGTGGAGAAAAATAACTGGACTGTTGCTCAGTGGTCCAAAGTCCTCTTTTCAGATGAAAGTAAATTTAGCATTTCATTCGAAGTAGCATCAACACACGTATTCCTTTTAATAAACATCAAACCGAGACAAAGACAAGGGGAGAAGACAAACTAAGGAGCAAATGAGATGATTAATAGAACACAGGTGATCAGACTGAAAGATAATTAACTAACTAATGGGAACAGGAAACAAACCAAATAAGGAAAAACAGGAACTAAACAGACATACACGTTACAGTCACCAGTGTTTGATTGAAATTATTTAAAAATCTAAATGTTCTTAAGCTTGTATATTAATGGATATAGCATATTAAACTCATTTTAAATGCATAGCAATACATTTTATTAGAAAAAAACAAAAGCATTTTTACAAATTCTGCCTCTCATTTGCCACCCCAATTGAAGAATGACCCAAAAAGTATTTAATGTGTTATTTTAGTGTTTTAGTGATGTTAAAAGTTTTGAGGACAAAATACCTAGCAGCAGCTCTAATCCAGTCAGCAGATCAGAGAAAGACCAATTCACACGAAACTCAGGTAATCAGTTACTAACCAGCACTGATAGCAGCAAAGACAGTTAATAATACATTACAACATTATTATTTATTCTGAATTAAGTTCTAATGTACATGCTGGAAATCCACAAATCACTTACATCCATACTATTCTCTAAATTACACCTGTTAGTTTGTTAAACATGTTCATTACAAACAGATGTCAACTGGTCAGAACTCTACATTTAGTCTCTGCAAAATCAGCAATGAAGGGAGATCCTGAGGAACAGTCATATTTACCTGCAGAAGAGTAACACTTTTTTTACTTACCCATGAGACAGTGTAAATGAAGATGACACAGATGCAAGGCTCCAGGTTCTTGGATCTGAGATGTGGCCAGAAGCTCCTTGTTTTGAATGAGGTTTGGAGATGATGATGTAGACTGAGACACAATATCACAACTAAAACGAGGGTTGAGTCCCCTTTAAAGTTCAGCTACAAGTCAGTTCAGCAACTATTTTCTTTTATTCAAACTGGACACTTAACATGGGTTGAAGCTCTTAATTTTGAGCTCTCAAACTTCTCAAAGTGCACCAGACTGATGAATTTAGCTTTGAAAATGTACAAAAAGTTTTTTCCAGATAAGAAACTGTTCTAACAGTCTCAAGTCATAATAAATAAAAATAAAAAAATCATAAAATATTGTAAAAAAAAGATAGCCATCTTAACTCATAGTTAATAACATTCCATTATTTAAAGTATTAAAGTTCCCCCAAGTGTGTTGCCAATTTTTTTTTTGAGACTATGTTGTGTGGACCTCGGTCCCTCTAGATGTGTAGAGTTGAACTTAGAGCATTTCTTTGTGCACTTTGCTGTCAGAGGTGGTCACCGTGTGCCTGACCCACCCCTCAAACATCATTGGGCAATGTTGAACATTCATGTATACATTAATAAGCAAGTGAATGAATGAATAGGTCAGTGTGCATACTTTACATGTACAAACAGCACTTATTAAGCATATGGGTAGTTGACAAATAGCCAGTAAAAAAAGCTTTTTTTGTAAAAGACCATTTTTGAAGTAGAAATGCATATATTTATGTAGTGTGAAGTCTGGCCTTTGAGAAAATATAAAGGGTCCCTAACTAAATCTTTCATTGTATTATTTTTTTACATTTTTACTGAACTGTACCATGAATTTGTCCTATGGTGTGACAGCAAAAATTAAGAAAAAAAAACTCTTAATAATACATAAATAGCATGAGAGAGATTTATCTTCATTGTTAGACACTTTTTTTCATATAGTGTTATTTATTTAATATGAAATTATAATTAACATAATTTTTCCCCTTGACTTGTTGGACAATTTCAAGACAAACTTTGACAACAAGACAAACTTTGTCATTCGTTCAAAACTGCTGAAAATTATACCATCTTATGTTGAGTGATATTTGTATATCCCCTATTGCAATACTCGACTGTTTTTTTTAAGATATTTTGAGATAAAAACAAATCTGTGGTTCTTTTGTGTGTCACACCATAGGACATTACTTCACAACATTAAACTTTACATCACACTAAAGGACAGAAATGGTAGTTATTAAAGTATTTCTATTTAATTTTGAACATGTCAAATGAGAAAGAAAGTTTAATTTTGATATAAACAATATCAACATGTATTTTAAACAAAACAAAATCATTTTCATCAACAAGATCTTGTCTCGTAGTCAATCAGTATGTTACTGAAACTCTTCTCCCCCCTCCCCGCTACATGCACGGCACAGCTAAATAGGATTGATATTTATGATACAGCTAAATATTATTTATACATGATTGAAACTATATTCATTAAGATGTGAATGATTTTTTAAAAGCTATATAGCTACTCTTTTTAAGGCATGATTTTGATTTTATTTACTTTCTGCGTCGTTCTCTTAGGATCTCCTCACTTCTGTGTGGATCTCCGTTAATTTTCTATCTATATTTCCGTATCCTCTCTCTTCCACTAATTTTTCTCCCTCAATTCTTTCTGTTTCAAAAACAAAGTATCACATTTTATACTTATTTTCATGACACTTTATAACAGTACAAGTTTTCTGCAAAAACATCAGAAAATAGTTTAATTAATGTAATTATTGCATTTAAGAACACTGAAAATGATCAAAAAATAATAAAAATATGTTAAATAAATCTTATAATTAATTAAAATGCTTTTTAAAGAGACCTTGCCCTCTGGTGTGACGTCTTTGTCCTGTGGTGTGACAGTACAAGCGTCACACCGGAGGACATTTTCTGTCACACCAGAGGACGTTTCAGCCTTTTACTATCAATTAATGACCTTGCTATTCCTAGCTAACCTGTCATTAGTGGTAAGCAAGACACATTGGCATAATTTTCCATGATTATGTAGTTTAACATGCAGTTTTTAATTAAAAAATATAATTTAGGTGTGTCACACCAAAGGACAACAAAACGTAACACTTTTGTAGTGGTTCCAAAAAAAGTTAAATATTTGAACAATTCTGAGAGAAAAATTGACCATGTGCTCATGTCATGGGCTTCAGTAACACAATCCTTCAACTAATTAAAGTTTTCTCTGGAATTGGCCAATTTAAAATCAGGATATGGTGTCACACCAGAGGACATGGTTTTCAGAGACAAAATGTATCAATTTCCTACGCTTTCAGAAATATATGGATGAAAGAAATTATTGCCATTTACTAAAATAGACACTTGTACAATTATGCCGGGAGGTATTTATGCATTTTTTTAATGCTTTTTTTTTTATTTATAAAAATTTTAATTTATTGAACCATGCTTGGGACAGTCACACCATATGACAATTATGAAATTTGGCTCAAAAATAACAAAACAAAAAATAGAATAACACTGCAGCTTTTATAACAACAGGTCCATGTAGGACAAATAAATGTTTAACCATTTACTGCATCTTAAATAACAACAACATTAATTATATTCATTTTTATCTTGTGGGACAGTGAAAATGCCACGTCACGTCAACAACCCATTCACTAAAGATGAATCAAATAATGCAGTTATTATTTTACTCACATCCTGTTATTTATAATCTTTCATTTACATTGCAGCATTTGTCTCAGAAAGACAGAAGTCAATAAAGCTTTTTCAGATATTCGATTTCAGGGTGTTATAAGGCTGTGTGTGAATGTAAAAACTTGCAAAGTTACAAAGATGAATTTCATAATCACAAAGGTGTGCCTTGGGACAAAAAAAAACTCTTGAGAACAACTGAGCTATAGCAAAGCAGATGGTCAGGTGCCGCCAAAAATAAAATGCCAAAAGAAATTCAAAATTATAAAGAGGCAAAGAATGCCAAAGAACTTCAGTGTGAACGTAACCTTCATTTCACAGAGATGCATATTTTTCACAGAGATGCATACAACATAGTTTACAGTTGTAAGGAATTTGCATGTGTGAATCAAGGGTTACGTCTGAATCTCTTTCCACACTAAATGCTTCTCTCGAGTGTGAATTCTCATGTGTGACTTGAGATTTCCATTTTGTGAGAAGCTATCCCCACACAGTTAGCAGGTGAAAGCTTTCTCTGTAGTATGAAGTCTCACATGAGTGTAGAGGCTTACTTTACAACTGAAACTCTCCACACTGATGACACACAAAACAGTTCTCTCCTGAATGTTCACTCTTTGTGTGCAAATTAGGGGTTTCATTGTATTTTAAACTATTTCCAGATGGATCACATGCGAACGACTTCTCTCCAGTGTGAACTCTCATGTGGGACTTGAGGCTTTCTTCATATTTGTAACTCCTTTCACACTGATCACACGTGCATGGCTTCCCTGAATGAATGGTTGTGTGTTGATCAAGGGTTCCTTTTGTGAGGAAACTCTTTCCACAGTGTTGGCATGTGAACGGCGTCTCTCCGGTGTGAATTTTCATGTGTTGTTTAAGGCTTCCTTTTAGTGTGAAACTCCTTCCACAGTGTTGGCATGTGAACAGCTTCTCTCCAGTGTGAACTCTCATGTGGGATTTAAGTGTTTCTTTATATCTGAAACTCTTTCCACACTGAATACAAGTGAACAGCTTCCCTCCAGTGTGAACAGTTACATGTTTATTAAGATTTCCTTTTTTAGTGAAACTCTTTCCACACTGGTCACATATGAACGGCTTCTCTCCAGTGTGAATTATTACATGTTCATTAAGGCTTCCTTTTAGTGCAAACTCTTTCCACAATGTTGGCATGTGAATGGCTTCTCTCTTGTGTGAATTTTCATGTGTTCGTTAAGGTTTCCTTTTAACCTGTTAACCAGCGCCCCCCATATTGGGAATCACAGCTGAAAATGACTAACTAACTTAAAATGGTAACAGCTCCTGACTTCAGTGTGCCACACACACAATTTTGGTGTCTTTGGAAAGAAGACCCTTTGGGCTTTACTATCCATCATCCAGAGTTGATAATGCTCAAAAATATAAAAAGTTATAGACACTAAAGTGCCTTGATAAAAATTGTACCACACTGAATTTTTTTTTATTTCATATAAGAATACATGAAATCAGTCCTGAAGCAATCCAGAAAAGTAATGGGTTGAAAGTCACATGTCTCATGAGTTTATATTTCAAATCTGAAGAAGATACCATGAAAAATGAAATTCCTGCAGCCATTTTTCTAGTCCCCCCCCCCCCCTCTGTTTGAGGAAAAATATTTACCAAATTATTGAAGGGTTCTACTACAAACTATTTAGTCATTATACATGCCCACTGCAGTTTCTCAATTATAAAACAGTAGACAGAATCTTAGACATCGTATAAGTGATTTATTTGAGCACTAGAAAAATACAATAATAATAATTTTTGAGTGATGACAAAAAAAACAATAATAATAAAAAAAAAAAACTTAAGTACATACTGATTTCCTGACATACAGATGCTCCTGCTCATACATTAGTAATCACTTGCTGACGATCATTCATACAGATGCTAATCATACAGATGGCCCATATAGTCAATAATCACATTATAATGGCCTTTTATATAGACTGCATTCACACTGATATCTGTGAACAGTCAGTAATTACATGCTGATTATCAGCCATACAGATGTTAATCATACAGATACAGGCACATTCCCCACAAAACACGCAAACATATATGAAAACTGTTGAAGAAGAAAAAAAAAAAAGGTTTATTTGTGCAAAAAAGATCGCTAAGTTACGCCCCAATCAGATGACAGGTGCGTCACGCGCCGTCGCGAGGGAGCGCCAGAATTCAAATAAACAATCTTCTGTGTATCTTTGATTTTTTTTTTTTTTGGATGATCTCATTCTGTTTGGGACATTGCCTGCTACAAAATCATGCTGTTTTTTTACCACCAAGACGCTGTTTTTGAGCGTAATTTGTTCCATAACGGACACAAACAATAACTCTCCCTGAAGAGATGAGACGTAAACAAATGAATAACGATCCAAATTACAACGTTGTTGTTTCTTTGGACTAAAAGTGCTCGATGGAATGTTGTTCTGTGGACCCTTATCTCTGAAACGAAACCGGGATTTACAGCAGTGGATACGTTTGAGTGTCGTTATCAGGATGAATCTGGTATGTACTGCGTTTTTTTTTATACATGTTTTGATGTGTACTGCTTACACAAATTTAGCAAATACATTCCTTTATAAGCTTTCTATCGAAAAACAGCGATCTGTCGTCGATGCTAGAGGCTTAGACCTTCAAAATGATACATAGTTTGTCAAGATTAATTTTGTCCTGTTTTACTTTATCTGTTTGAAAACAATGACGTGTGCAAACAAAGAGCTTTCAGTGCGCTGGTGTCCTGGTGCATGTTAACAGGTTTTAATGTGAAACACTTTCCACATTCATGGCAAGTTAAGTAACTGGGAGGTTTGGTCTTCTGAACCGAATTTATTTCAGGCGGTATAGATTTTTCTACAGCCAAAATATCATGTCTCTCATATTGATCTTTCTCTTCTATTTCTTTCAGTTCTTGACTCTCTTCTTTTATTGCCATCAGGTCTAAAGTGGAAAAAAAACAAATATAATTTATTGGGAGTTTAATGGCTCAAAGCAACAGAGAGCAAAACCAAGATAAAAGTATTAAAACATCAAAACTAACATTATGCAACAAAACTGGGTTATTATAGACCAGTTTTTCTCAACCCTGGTCCTGGGCGCCCCCCAACACTGCACATTTTGTGTCTCCCTAATCAAACACACCTGATTCAACTCATTAGAAGAAACTCCTGAGATGGGTGTGTCAGATGAGGAAGACATACAAAATGTGCAGTGTTGGGGGGCGCCCAAGACCAGGGTTGAGAAACACTGTTATGGACCATTCCTGAGTCTACCATTCAGGTCTAAAATATTAGAAAGGGACGGATTTGAGTGTCTTATTGACTGACAAAGGGGTGTCCAAACTCGGTCCTGGAAGGCCACTGTCCTGCAGAGTTTAGCTCAAATCAGCTCCAACACTCCTGCTTGAAAGTTTTTTGTATGCCTAGTGAGACCTGGTTCAGGTGAGTCTGTTTGGGTTTGGAGCTAAATTTTGCAGTACAGTGGCCCTCCAGAACTTAGTTTGGAGACCTCTGGACTGACATTAAATTGAACTTCTCTAAATAAGTCCCCAACCCTGGGGTTGCAAACACACAAACGCTAGAAACTGTAACTGGCTTCCTTTAAGGTTGGAGCTGAACTTTGCAGGAAGGTAGATCTCCAGGTACAGGATTGGGCACCCCTGGACTAGATATTGCTCCCCAGCAGCAAATGCCTAAGTAGGACAACTCTCAAAGGAAGAGGAGCACAATACCTCGCAATGCATGCATTCAGCTCCCAAGAACTAAATGCACATGCTCCTCACTCATACACAGACAAAAGGTCTCATGGGGTCAGTTGCATCAACTTATACACTACGTTAAGACTGTGTCTTATGAAATAGTTTGACAAATTTACAATTAACCTGTTTATCTTTTCCTAATGCAATCAAACTGATCAAACTTTTTATGCTTTTTGAGTTTAGCTCCAACCAGTTCCAACACATGTAAAAGATAAACCTGTCACAAATCCTGGAAGTAACCACCAGAGGTTCTAATATCACACCACACAGACAGTTCCTCGCATTTCCCATAAGCACCAACACCTTGATTAGCTGAACAATCTCACATTACCCTTCAGATCACACAATCACACACTATTGTGTTTAATTGCTACTCTACAAAGCTTTCCCTGTTAGAGCTGAATTCTGCCCGTGTTTCTCTGCAGGACTCTGTTTGCCTCTCGCAGTGGGCCTCCAGGAGCACTCTTGTGTCTTGCCCGGATTTGGCACCCTTTTAATAAAGTCATAGGCTGTCACCGGCCAGTGTCAAGCCAAAACAATACTTTAATTATTTGACGCCCAATCCTAATTCTATTTTATACCCCTTCCCCTTGTTTAGACTTTTGCATCATACACCGGTCATGTAGTGTCCTCTAGGGCAGACACACACACATATATCGGGTTTTCCAGGAGCAAAGAAACAAACATGTCCTGGAGGACCCCATTGTAAAGAGAGATGTACAGCCCAATATTTGAGAAAAAAAAGTTTGCACATTTTGTATGTCATGAAAATATGTTGTGGCTTCTCATCTAACACACCTGATTCAACTCATCAGCTCTTTAGTAGATGGGTCTTTTTGTTCGCTCGGGACTGCAACATTTAAATTGGGTGTGTCAGATACTGATAGGGAGATGAACAAAATGCATCCAAAAAACTGCATTTGAAGGGTTAGAAAACGCACGAAGGGCTCCCTTTATTAGTGCTCCAGCTCTCTAAACTACACAATGAATCTCTTATTTACACAGGTTTGAAACTCCTGCTCTAGGGGATGCTGTGCGAGTTCCCATTCAAAAGAGAACATAACTTATGTATATTACAATTGCTTAGTGGTAAAATGCCAGAAGAGAGTGGCATCGCAGAGGTTTTAAATTTTTGTTTTGAAATCAAGATGAACAGTTAGCACTGGGTGAGTAATATAAAGATGATTTGGAAACATTGACATATTCTCCTGTGTTGGACAATCCATAGTTTCACATTCACTCAAGTTTCCGAAACATTTTTCTTTGGTTGGCAAGCTGGTTCTCTCCGAAGATCACAAAAAATTATTTGCTCCCTCATACAATATTTGATGATGGAAAAGAAATCTGATAAATTGTCATGGTGCACATCCTCGCTCTGTTGTGTGTGTGTTGTGTTCTGTGTGTGGGTGTGTCTGATTGAGGCAGATGAATACAGGGGTTATATCCTGTCACGCTGTCTTGTGTTGTCAACCCATTGTCTGCCGTGTCATGGTCAGTGGTTTTCGTCCGTTCCTGCTTCCGTGATTCATCTCTGTCGTTTTGACTCTATTCACCACACTTGGCTGCATTGTTTCCCTGCGAGCCCCAATACGGAGAGTTTGTTTCCTCAGTCACGTTCGTGTTTGCAAACCGTTCTTGTTTCCGCATGAATCCTAGTCTTTAATGACCGAAATCTGAACAGTCAGCGGAGACTTGTGTCAGGAATAGCCAACAACAACGCTTATGGTCAACAGGAGGAGAATATGGAGCAGCTGCAGGCTGAGACACACAACCTACATGGGCCACCCACACCGCATGAACAACAACCCTCAGCAAACCTAGATACCGGAAGTGCCGGAGATCCACTGTAGGGTTCCTGACTAAGTGTTCTCTGTTTTTCTCTCTCCAGCCCCACAAATCCTGGCCATGAACTTCTGTTCATTAACCACCAGAGGTCACTCACCCATCACATTAACTTTCACACCACACAGACAGTTACAGATTACTCAAAGACTGCATTTCCCATCATCCACTGCACCAACACAGCTGTTCGCACTGATCACGCACACACCTGAGAACAATCTCACATTACCCTGATTGCACTGCTGATCACACAATCACACACTATAATAGCCTGGGACTTCCACTCCGATAACGCCGAGTATTGTTTAGCCTAGCTACTCTACAAAGCTTTCCCTGTTTTCTGAGTTAGATTTCCCGTGTTAGATTCTGCCCGTGTTTCTGGATTTTCCCTTAGCCTAGCCCTTTGGACTCTGTTTGCCTCTCGCTTGGATTATTGCTCGTTTACCTGGATTATCTCTCTGCCTAGCCCTCGTTGGATACTGTTTGCTGATCGTCGACCCACGCTTGCTTTAGGAATACTCTTGTGTCTTGCCCGTGCCATACCTGTTTGCTGTCTACCGACCTTGCCTGTATTTGACCATGTCTTTTAATAAAGCTTTGCAAATGGATCCGCTTGCCTCACGTCTCGTCAACCCCGTAACAGGGGAGTTCTGGTGTCCATTTGATGGAGTAGGTTGGAAGCACAGAGCTCTGCCAAAACAATACTTTAATATAGTCATCTGAACCCTCAAAAGTTAGGCCCAATCCTAATTCTATTTTATACCCCTTCCCCTTGTCCCTTGAGACAGAGTGTCAAGGGGTAGGGGTGAAAATATTCCCCTAAGAATTGGGACACCACTACTTTACCGTTACACGTGAACATACGTCGTCTAGCTCCTACAATAAACACACCTGTGCTGGTGTACATTAGAGCCTTACCGTTCTATATTAATGCGCTGCTTACTGACACACACACATATATCGGAGATCCCGCAGCTCACTCATCCAGGAGCAAAGAAACTTGTGAACGCTGCCCGTGACTTTTATTACTAACAGTTTAAAAACTCTAACATTATATTTTCCAACAAAGAGAGAATAAAATCGCTGTTTTTTGAAGTAACACACTCATTGTAAAGAGAGATGTACAAAAGCGCTCTCTCTCTCTTTCTTGAATTGGCAATATTTGAGAAAAAAAAGTTTAGCAATTTCTAATTATTGGCTAGCCCCCCTCAATGTCTACGGTAAGATCAGACATGAAAATATGTTGTGGCAATATCGTGCAGTCAGTAATGATATGACGTTAGCAAACTTTTTTGCAAACATTTCTTTGAATAACATGACCATAAATATGAACTCACGATTGAATGTAACATAAAACAAATGATTGCTTTTGTCATTAAAATCTTTATTAATGCCAATAATGCTTACATTTATGGGTCTTTTTGTTCGCTCGGGCAGCCATGTTGCCACTGTAGCCGGTTTATGCTGATAATTCATACCCCTCGCTCAGGACGCAGTTTGAACCGGTTCCAGAATAAATCACTGAGGCATTTTTGTCCCGTCTATTACTTATCACTGATATTTCGAGAATGAATCCAGCATCTTTTCCGAAACTTTGCAGCATATATGCATCCAAAAAACTAAAGTTTCATTTGAATTCTGAATGGATTATAGCCTAGAAAACGCACGAAGGGCGCTCCCTTTATTAGCACTAAAAGCATCAAAGTTCGGTTATAATCAAGCTCTCTAAACTACACAATGAATCTCTTATTTACATCGCATCTGCACTTAGTCATGAGATGATTCACGAGCGTGCAAAACTTCAGCTCTTTCAGCAGTGAGTGAATTCTGAAAACTTGAACATTTCTGATTGGCCGTTGCGTTGAAGGAATCAACAGATGTGTCTTTGAATGGCTACATTGCTCAACGCTACAAAAACACGTTAGATAGTGTGTCAAATCTTTAATTGCTTTTGCTTTCGTTTGAGGGTATTTAGCACCGTCTAGTGCAACTGCCCCCCCATGTCGCAATGTATCAGGTTATAAACTTAATCTGTCCTTTAAAACTTCAACCCAGTTTAAATACTTAGTGGTAAATGTCACTAAGACATCTGTAGGGCTGTATAAAGAGAATTTTTCAAAATTGCTGGATCAAATAACACAGGATGGTCTCTATAATAAAAATGACCATCCTTCCAAAAATTTGTATTTTCATCTCAGTGTATACCAATATATATATAAAGTATAAAGAGTTTTTTTTTTTTTTTTCATAGTCTTGATACAATTATTTCAGAGTTAATTTGGAATAGAAAGACGCCTAGAATAAGAAAGACATTTTTGCAGAGGCCCAAATCAAAAGGAGGACTGGGATTGCCAAACTTTCAGATCTATTACTGGGTGAGTAATATAAAGATGATGGCCTTCTGGTTACAGAAGCAACCCCAGTTATGGGTAAACATAGAAAGGTTTACTGTTTTCACCTCTACCTACTATACGTCCGGGTCTGTTAGACAATCCAGTAGTTTCACATTCACTCAAGATTTGGTCCCGGGTCCGAAACTATTTTTCTTTGGTTGGCAAGCTGGTTCTCTCCGAAGCCCAATCACAAAAAATCACTCATTTGCTCCCTCATACAATATTTGATGACTGGGTTGGAAAAGAAATTCATAGTTTTATAGACACATTGTCATGGTTCATGGGCTCACGATCCCATCCTCGCTCTGTTGTGTGTGTGTGTGTGCAGGTGTCTGTGTGTGGGTGTGTCTGATTGAGGCTGATTCGCTCCAGCTGAGGATCATTTACAGGGGCTATATTAGATCCTGTCACGCTGTCTTGTGTTGTCAGATCCTCAGATTGTCTGCCGTGTCATGGTCAGTGGTTTTCGTCCGTTCCTGCTTCCGTGATTCCTGATCTCTGTCGTTTCCTGGACTCTATTCACCGGACACTTGGCTGCCCATTGTTTCCCTGCGCTACCTGCCCCAACCTACGGAGAGCTCAACCTTGTTTCCTCAGTTTCACCTGTCTGACGTGTTTGCAATAAACCGTTCTTGTTTCCGCAACTTGAATCCTCCAGTCTTTATTTATGACAGAAGGATCTGACCACTGTATGGATTCAGCGGAGACTTGTGGTTTTCAGGAACTGTTAGCCAACAACAACGCTCGTATGGATCAACAGGAGGAGAATATGTTGAACACCGGACGAGCTGTGCAGGCGTTAGTAGCGCAGGTGTCCTAGCTCACCACCCAGTTGCAACTATTAAGATCACCCGCTGGGCCACCCACACCGCCAATTCTCCCAGTCCCCGGGAACAACAACCCTCAGCACGAACCTAGACTCCCTACACCGGAAGTGTATGCCGGAGATCCTAACCTCTGTAGAGCGTTCCTGACTAAGTGTTCTCTGTTTTTCTCTCTCCAGCCCCAGACTTTCGCCACGGAGGCATCTAAGGTGGCTTTAGTGCTGACGTTGCTGTCAGGGAAGGCAGCATTGTGGGGAACGGCGGTGTGGGAGAATTGCCATCCATGTTGTTCCTCGTTCCGCTCACTTTCCCAGGAGATGAGGAGAGTGTTCGATCGCGCGCTGGTTGGGCGCGAGGCAGCGCGCATGCTGGCCGATCTCCGCCAGGGGGAGCGATCCGTTTCCGACTATTCCATTCAGTTCCGGACCCTGGCGGCGGAGTGTGAGTGGAACGAGAAGGCGCAGTGGGATATGTTCCTGCATGGGCTGGCTGACCGTATCCAACAGGAGATTTATACGGTGGAGTTACCCACTGGATTGGACGAGCTTGTGGATCTAGCCTTACGCGTGGATGCGCGGCTTCAGCAACGCGATCGGCGTGGTCGACGCAAGTGTACATCAGAATATCCTTCCCTCGACACTGGCGATACGGTCAGTCACTCGTCGGTTGACGAACCCATGCAGGTGGGTAGAGCTCGGCTCTCCTGGGAGGAGAGAGATCGTCGGAGGATGAGGGGACTATGTTTGTACTGCGGCGCGGCTGGCCATTTCCTGGCGAGCTGCCCAGTAAAAGATCAAGCCCGACAGTAGGTCTGAGGCTACAGTCGGGTGGAGTGTCTCTCAACAAAGCCTCATCCACCACCCTCCTCCCGGTGAGGTTGCAATGGGCGGCCGGACGACACGATGGGACGGCGCTGTTAGACTCCGGAGCCGAGGGTAACCTGTTGGACATTTCCCTGGCACAACTTCTTCACATCCCTATGGTGTCACTCCGTCACAAGATCTCTGTCAGCACCCTCAATGGACAATCGCTTCCCGAGATCAGCCTCTCCACGGTACCCATCACCCTCATCACCTCAGGCAATCACTCAGACTATCACGTTTCTCATCACCAACTCACCACTGGCTCCGGTGGTGTTAGGTCACTCCATTAGGGCTTTTAAGTCCAAATGCGTACAAATATAACAGCAGAAAAGACAGAAAATCTAAGAGTTACATGGAGTATATGAAATTTATGAAATATGTGGATGCAAAAGTCCGGTATAAACAAAGATACATGGAGAAGTAACAAATATGAAACCAAATAAATACATGACTACAATCATATATGATGTCTTCTGTGTACTTAAAGTGGTCTCTGGTTTTTTCATAATCGTAACGTTTTTATTATAGTGATTGTTAACACATGTAGCCTTTAGCATTGCATATAATACATTTCTGCCTCATACGGTGATCAGAATTCCCATTGGGTCGCAATTGTAAGTTAATTCAGACACTCGCTGGAAGTGACAGTGGTAACATGACTGGCTCTGGCACACACTAGCACGTTCAGTTTTGCCCCGACAGTGAAAACATTTCACATTTCAGTGAAAACGGCTATTGGGGGTCTACTAATTGTCACACCTTTAATACAGTGGGTGATGCTGTAATCTGCTGATTGGTCAGTTTGAATGTCTCAAATTTGGGTTTTGGTCACATGGTCAAGGAATGGATAAAAGAAGATTATAACAATTGCTATTTCGCGTTCTTAGCTGGCGATCTCTTTCTTTGCTGGGGCTCCGCTATCTCTCTCCCTGTCTCCCTCGCTTTCTTTCAGTCTCTCAAGTAACATTTCATTCTGGGTACCTTTAAGTGTATCATCTCTTAATCTGTTTTTTAACCAATTCAAGCATAACAAAATATTGTTCATTTCAATGGACAAATGTGCTAACTAGTCTTGATTTAACATTAACACTGAAGTGTTACCTATTGGAATACAATATAGTCACACAACAGCAATGCTAACATGCTGCAGATTTCAGCTCAAACCCCAAACAAATACACCTGAACCCGCTAATAAAAGCATTCAGGGTTACTTGATAATGACAAACAGGTGTGTTTTAAAGCTATAAGTTGAAAGTCTGGTTGGAACTGAAGTTTGCAGCATGTTGAAGATCTCTGGTATAGATGACATGGTTACATTCACTATGTTTTCATAGCCTTCAATATGAACATTGTTTGTAGGACATTAATGGGCAGGATGTGAAATAACATCTTTTTTTTATCAAATAGAAAAATAATAATAATAATAATAATACAGAGATATATACCGTATATCATCATTCAGCCCAAAAATACAGACATATGATTTTTCTGGCAATACCACCAAGCCCTACCTTATGGCGTGCTTTAAATGCTGAATTTTCCAATTTTTAGCTAAGCAGTAATGATACATTATATCCAGGGGTGCACATAAGTTTTTCAGCCTGGTTCTCATATGAGTACCTGGAGATTCGGTTTGGTCCTCACACGGGCCACAGCATGAAGTGTGACCCATAAAATATAACTACAAAAAAATATTTAATAATAGTAATAATAATATTATTGCACTTTATTTAGTTTTTTAAGAAAAATAATAATAAACTAAATAATTAAGTGTAATAATACTATTTTATTTTAAAATAAAAAGTGAGTATTACATACAAATACAATTATTTTATAGTAAACTTAAAAATAAAATTCTAATATTTTTATTATTATTATTTGAATTTTCATCATTTTCAAAGGTAAAATCAGCGAGCTTTTATTTTGGCGGGTTGCCGGCAAGTAAGTATATGCGCTTCTGGGTTTAGGGTCGCTGATGGAAGAGCATCAGTGAATGAAATGTCAAAGTTTTGCTTTGAAAACGGCAGCGGCTAGCCTGTTCGTCGATCTAAAATTGTAACTGTGCATTAACAGCTGTCATCCATGTCGGTACGCAAATGCGCTGTCAGAACTTATTTACACAGCACATTTTTAATTTTGGTCGCGCATGCGGACCACTTATGTGCACCCCTGATTATATCACTTGTTAAATGGTTATTTAACAATTACAACCCTTGGCAAAAATTATGGAATCACCACACTTAGATGTTGTTTACACAATTTTTTTACTCCATAAAAAATAAATGAATAGCAGATATCAATTTTCATTTAATAATTCAACATTCTGGTTATGTGAAACATACCTCAAACAAATGATATTAAACTCTTTAATTAATGAAAATTTGTTTTTCATATCAAGTGAAGTCCACCAAAACACAGTTAGTACTTTGTTACTCCTCCTTTGGCTTATGTGACGGCCTGAATTCTTTGGTATGGAACGATATTCCAGCCAATTTTCAAAAAGAATTGCAAATTGTATTTTCAATTGTGTTTTCCATATGTGGATGCATAAATTGTGACATAATCCAAATGCAATTTCAAATTTTGCATTACCGTTTGCGTTTTTTTGCGCACAGTGACTGACAAAGTTCAAATGAAAAAGCAAAGTCAATTTGCAACTGTATTTCCCATGTCTTACGAGTTATGGTCCTGTCATATTTAAATAGCAATATTAATTACCACGTCTGCTTTTTCACTCTCTCTGCATCGTGCATGTTATCTGCCAAAACTCAAATGGAATCGCAATTCCTTTTGCATTTGAATTTCCGATGTCTACACGGAAAGCTGTCAATCAGTGTGAGGGGCGGGACTATACTTTGGGGCGTGTTTGTGTTGGGAGGTGACATCACTCACAGAGGACTGTGCCGAATGATTTGAACAGTGGAGGTAATCGGTGAAGGCTGTGCTAAAGGCAGCTGCTAATCAGTTTGTGCCTGTGAGAATGTACAGACAGTGCAATTATACACTTATTACTGTACACTTTATTCCTTTCTTTTAATTCATAAGACAGCCTGCCTCAAGATCATTTACTGTTTGCACTCTGATTGATGCACACATTTATTCATATATAGTTAGTGAAAAGAAAACATGCAACAAATATTTACATATTCATCTAAATGCAACTCCCAGCAAAATGGGTGGACTGCTCAGGTATTTTCAGCTTCTCTTTACCCTTAAGAGAAGAATGAAAAGAACTTGAGAAAATCACAATCTTGAGGGATGGTGAAATAATTCACTCCAGTGTGAACTCTTATGTCAAGTCACCTTTATTCTATAAAACTTTTACACAATATGGATTGCATCAAAGCAGCTTCACATAAATAAACAATAAAATAACTGAATTAATATGGAAACTCTATGAAGACAATTCAGATTCTGTTGTAAAGCTGATCTAAAAGACAATATTTTCATTATACAGGTGCATCTCAATAAATTAGAATGTCGTGAAAAAGTTATTTTTTTCTTGTAAGTTATTTCAAAAAGTGAAACTTTCATACATTTTAGATTTATTGCATGTAAAGTAAAACATTTCAAAAGTTTTTTGTTTTAATTTTGATGATTCGAGCTTACAGCTCATGAAAGTCAAAAATCAGTATCTCAAAGTATTAGAATATTTACATTTGAGTTTCAATTAACGACCATCCCTACAGTATAAATTCTGGGTATCTCTTGTTCTTTGAAACCACAATAATGGGGAAGACTGCTGACTTGGCAATGATCCAGAAGACGAACATTGACACTCTCCACAAAGAGGGTAAGTCACAGAGGGTCATTACTGAAAGGGGTGGCTGTTTACAGAGTGCTGTATCAAAGCATATTAAATGCAAAGTTGACTGGAAGGAGGAATTTGGATAGGAAAAGGTGCACAAGCAACAGTGATGACTGCAAGCTTGAGAATACTGTCAAGCAAAGCTGATTCAAACACTTGGGAGAGCTTCACAAGGAGTGGACTGAAGCTGGAGTCAGTGCATCAAGAGTCACCACGCTCAGACGTCTTCAGGAAAAGGGCTACCAAGCCACTTCTGAACCAGAGACAACGTCAGAAGCGTCTTACCTGGGCTGTGGAGAAAAAGAACTGGACTGTTGCTCAGTGGTCCAAAGTCCTCTTTTCAGATGAAAGTAAATTTTGAATTTCATTTGGAAACAAGGTCCCAGAGTCTGGAGGAAGAGTGGAGAGGCACAGAATCCATGTTGCTTGAAGTCCAGTGTGAAGTTTCCACAGTCAGTGATGATTTGAGCTGCCATGTCATCTGCTGGTGTTGGTCCACTGTGTTTTCTGAAGTCCACAGTCAACGCAGCCATCTACCAGGAAATTTTAGAGCACTTCATGCTTCCTTCTGCTGACAAGCTTTATGGAGATGCTGATTTCATTTTCCAACAGGACTTGGCACCTGCACACACTGCCAAAGGTACCAAAAGCTGGTTCAATGACCATGGTGTTACTGTGCTTGATTGGCCAGCAAACTTGCCTGACCTGAACCCCATAGAGAATCTATGGGGTATTGTCAAGAGGAAGATGAGAGACACCAGACCCAACAATGCAGATGAGCTGAAGGACGCTATCAAAGAAACCTGGGCTTCCATACCACCTCAGCAGTGCCACAAACTGATCACCTCCATGCCACGCCGAATTGAGGCAGTAATTAAAGCAAAAGGAGCCCCTACCAAGTATTGAGTACATATACAGTAAATGAACATACTTTCCAGAAGGCCAACAATTCACTAAAAATGTTTTTTTTTATTGGTCTTATGAAGTATTCTAATTTGTTGATATAGTGAATTGGTGGGTTTTTGTTAAATGTGAGCCTAAATCATCACAATTAAAAGAACCAAAGACTTAAAACTACTTCAGTCTGTGTGCATTGAATTTATTTAATACACGAGTTTCACAATTTGAGTTGAATTACTGAAATAAATGAACTTTTCCACAACATTCTAATTTATTGAGATGCACCTGTATAGTTTAAGTCAGTTCAGGTCAATAACAGTCTGACATTCATCAATTTAAAACAAGGTCAATTCAGCTAAAAAGTTGTATGCTGCAGTTTTAACTGTAGAAGTGCTGAAGCATTTCAAATGTTGAAACATTTCTACACTGTACGCAGGTAACTGCGTTTAACTTATTACACACTGTAAGGCTTTTCTCCAGTGTGGATTCTCATGTGGAATTTAAGGTTTCCATTGTGAGCAAAACTGTCTCCGCACTGTTGGCATGTGAAAGGGTTTTCTCTAGTGTGAGTTCTCATGTGCCCATTAAGACTTCCTATATGAGTGAAATTCTTTCCACACTGTTGGCAGATGAAGGAACTCTTTCTAGTGTGTATTCTAATGTGGGCTTTAAGTTTTCCTCGTTGACTCAAACATTTTCCACACTGAGGGCATGCAAAACGCTTTACTCCAGTGTGAATTCTTAAGTGACTCTCAAGAATTGATTTACAAGCGAAACATTTTCCACAATGTTGGCAAGTAAAAGGGCTCTCCCCAGAATGAAACTTCATGTGGATTTCAAGGTGTCCATGTTGAGCAAAACTCACACCACACTGTTGGCATGCGAAAGGCTTCTCTTCAGTGTGAGATCTCACATGCCTGTTGAAGTTTACTTTTAGAGTGAAACGTTTTCCACATTGAAGGCATATGAAAGGCTTCTCTCCAGTGTGAATCCTCTCAAGACTTACTTTATGAGAGAAACTCTCTCCAGTTTAATCTTTAGGGGTTCCCCGTTGAGCGAAACTTCTAGTTTCTGTCTTTTGAAGATTCTCATATTGATCTTCTTTTTCAGTCTCATTGAGAACTTCTTTCTCCTCTTTCAGTGCCATTAGGTCTAAGGTGAAAAAAACAAACGAATAAAACCTCAGTTTAATGGCACAAGATAAGCCATCAAAACATTTAGATATAATGCATGAAAACCAACATGTATGCTAGACCCTATACCAGGGGTGTGCAAACCTGCTCTGGAGGGCAGTTGTCCTACAGAGTTTAGCTCCAACTTGCCCCAATACACCAGCTGTAAGTTTCGGAAGTTCTCATCTCTGGCCCTTAAAACCCCCATTCCTACAGAGTTTAGCTCCAACCCTAATCAAACACACCTGTACATGCTAATCAAGGGCCGTTTCTCAATACCAAGTACGCAAAGTTCGGACTTGCGTCCTCGGTAGTTCGGACTTCGCAAGTTCGACTCGGGAGTGCGAACTCCTGAGGATGGGAGGACACAAGTCCGGTAATTCTGCAAATGGACCAGCAGCGTACTTCATAACGTCAGTCAGCTCGCATAAGTTATCTACACTGTATTACAATACGACGAAATACGATATCAAACACCATTGCCTCCTTTTGTTTTCATGTAAACATATTAATAGCCGCAAAAATGTAGTTCAGGGACCGTACATACATTACAGTGAAAATAAATATTATATCAAACACCACTGCCTCTTTTCCGTTTCATTTAAAATATTAATTGCCACAAAAATGTGGTTCATGCAATTCGTACATGCATTACAATAAAACGAAATGATATCAAACACCACTGCCTTTTCATTTTCTTCAAAATATAAAACAGAACCCTCTTTTCGTTTTCATTTTAAAAATATAAAACATTAATATGTGGTTTAGGTAATATGTGCACATATACTCTGATTCACTGTATAATAAAATTAAATATGACAAGCACAACTTTTTTGTTAAATGTCAGTTTTAATGAACAATAATAGCCATTATAAAAGTAAAGTATAAGAGATGTAATAGGAAGTAAAGACAAAAGCAAACAAATCAGTCACGTTAACAAAGTAAGCGCTGTATTACGATTAATAAATAAATAATTTATGAAAAATAACTTTGTGCTCAACCAAAACGACATGACCTGGAAGAAATAATAGATTCATGAGACCAAAGATTGCCTGTTAGATTTACCCAAAACGAATTATATCTTATGTTGAATCACTAGAGACATCAGAGCCAGCGGCAAATGTCAGAAGGACTAGCCGAGGTTATGCTCCTCTCTTCGGGATACATGAGCACTGAGCACCGGTGATCGCCTGGAACTCACGTCTCTGAAATCAGCTAAACTAATTTTCAAATAGGTGCTATCTTTATAAATAAACCGCAGATTTGAGTTTTAAACAACTACATTCTCGCCTGAAATACTCTTAGAACAGCATTTCATGACACAATAACAGTAATACAATAACAGAGCCGTATAATAAAGACAGATTAAATCGTCATACTGGAGAAACAGAAGCAAACCAAGTAGATACGGTACCGAGATAATCTCAGCAATTTTTTTAGGAACCGTAATTTATATAATTTGTCATTGATGATTAACAATTAACACTGATCCATTCTACCTGACGCAAAAACTTGAGTGCCGCCGGCATCGCTGCCTCCAACCTCGCTGGATATATGATCTTGTTTACAGTATAAAAACTTATATTATTTACTTATACACTTATATGTTCTGTTTTTGTCTACCATTGATTTGCACAATTGTAAGTAATTACATCATGTGAGTCTCTACCATTAAACTTACCCTGTTTGTTCAAAAATGTTCTGTGCTTCTTTTGGCTGATAACAAGTACTGATAAGTACTAATAACAAGGAGACAATCAAAAACACATTTATGAAAATGGCATTATACATACTTTATTATTAATGCAACACTGTGTTATAAAATCAGTTTAAAAATGCATAACAGAAGATGTAACAAACATGATGAATCATAAGCACACTGTTTTCTTAAGTGGACAAAGTGTAAGTACTACAAAGAAAGCTGAATAAATTAATAATAATAAGATGATGATGATTTGATGCTTCTGCCAAGTTTGGCATACCTGTATAATGCTTTACTTTAAGATCACTGAAAAACTATCAGACATCCTGAGTTTATACCACAGCAGTCAGTTTTCTTCTGCGCACACAAGTTACATTCAGTTAGTGACACTGAGTGGTATCGTGTGTAGCCGACCATCTCCTCCAGTCTTCAGCGTGTAGCTGCCCATCTCCTCCAGCCTTCAGCGTGTAGCCGACCGTCTCCTCCAGCCTTCAGCGTGTAGCCGACCGTCTCCTTCAGCGTGTAGCCGACCGTCTCCTCCAGCCTTCAGTGTGTAGCCGACCATCTCCTCCAGCCTCCAGTGTGTAGCCGACCATCTCCTCCAGCCTTCAGTGTGTAGCCGACCGTCTCCTCCAGCCTTCAGTGTGTAGCCGACCATCTCCTCCAGCCTCCAGTGTGTAGCCGACCGTCTCCTCCAGCCTTCAGTGTGTAGCCGACCATCTCCTCCAGCCTCCAGTGTGTAGCCGACCGTCTCCTCCAGCCTCCAGTGTGTAGCCGACCGTCTCCTCCAGCCTTCAGCGTGTAGCCGACCGTCTCCTCCAGCCTTCAGGGTGTAGCCGACCGTCTCCTCCAGCCTTCAGCGTGTAGCCGACCGTCTCCTTCAGCGTGTAGCCGACCGTCTCCTCCAGCCTTCAGTGTGTAGCCGACCATCTCCTCCAGCCTTCAGTGTGTAGCCGACCATCTCCTCCAGCCTCCAGTGTGTAGCCGACCGTCTCCTCCAGCCTTCAGTGTGTAGCCGACCATCTCCTCCAGCCTCCAGTGTGTAGCCGACCGTCTCCTCCAGCCTCCAGTGTGTAGCCGACCGTCTCCTCCAGCCTTCAGTGTGTAGCCGACCGTCTCCTCCAGTAGCCGACCATCTCCTCCAGCCTTCAGCGTGTCCAGTGTGTAGCCGACCGTCTCCTCCAGCCTTCAGTGTGTCCGACCTTCCAGCGTCCAGTAGCCGACCATCTCCTCCAGCCTTCAGTGTGTAGCTGACCATCTCCTCTGGCCTTCAGTGTGTAGCCGACCATCTCATCCAGCCTTCAGTGTATAGCTGACCATCTCCTCCAGCCTTCAGTGTGTAGCTGACCATCTCCTCCAGCCTTCAGTGTGTAGCCGACCATCTCATCCAGCCTTCAGTGTATAGCTGACCATCTCCTCCGGCCTTCAGTGTGTAGCCGACCGTCTCCTCCAGCCTTCAGTGTGTAGCCGACCATCTCCTCCGGCCTTCAGTGTGTAGCCGACCGTCTCCTCCAGCCTTCAGTGTGTAGCCGACCATCTCCTCCGGCCTTCAGTGTGTAGCCGACCGTCTCCTCCAGCCTTCAGTGTGTAGCCGACCATCTCCTCCAGCCTTCAGTGTGTAGCCGACCATCTCCTCCAGTCAGTGTAGCCGACCGTCTCCTCCAGCCTTCAGTGTGTAGCCGACCGTCTCCTCCAGCATTCAGAGTGTAGCCGACCATCTCCTCCAGCCTTCAGTGTGTAGCCGACCATCTCCTCCAGCATTCAGAGTGTAGCCGACCGTCTCCTCCAGCATTCAGAGTGTAGCCGACCATCTCCTCCAGCCTGGTGGGTCATCGTCTCAGCTGGCTGCAATGTTTTTTTCTTAACCGCTCCCACTTACTGTTTAGTCACACCTAGCCTAAGTATATGAAATGAAAATGTACAAACATGTAGTCAGTACTTTTTAAAATTGTAAGAAATAAAAATGAGAAACATTATAAATGTATTTTAGTGAAGTACTTAGTTTAAATTACAATTGAGTTAAGTACAAACCCCCAAAAACAGTATTTAATTTCAGTAACGTTAGTGAAATAAAATAACTCTTTACACATATGCATAAAACGATTGCAAGACATTTCATGGTACATGACCCGTTTCTGCTCACCCGCTCCCTGGTTGTTTAATAACATTGATAACCCTAAATAACATGTGAATATAATGTTGGCTACTTCAGAAAACAGAAAATAAGCACATCTAAAAAATCTCTTACTTACCTTTATGAAAATGTCGAGCGTAAACGAACATAAACAGAGATATGTTGGCAAATATGATGCCAATATAACCCAGGCCATCAGACGCGGCGACGCCTCTTGTTGTTTTGTCTTTTTTTCAAGTGTGAAACCTAAAAGATCTTTCTTCGTGGTGAGTTTTTGACCTTTTCTATCATGTAATTCACTATTGCAGACTTTAACACCACAAGAACGTACCATTTTAAAGCACATAAAAAAGGAAAACCCCGTGCACACCCCTACCTCCTGAGACATGAAACCCCCCCAACCCCCCAACCCAACCACACCAAAGAAAAAACTGTGAACTTTTTTTTGTGCAATTCAAGTGTGCTACACACAGGTGAGTGGGCCTGTACAAACCACCTGTAGTAACACACTCTCCTTTATACACTAGACACTTTTCACACACTGCTGTGTGTAAACAATCCCACAAAAGACTCAGCAATATATGTATGTTTACATGCTCATGCACTACTACAAATCATCTTATTCTGTTCCCCAGCCAGCTGCTTGACTCACAATGTTTCTCTCTGCACATGTACAGTATTTATGTGAAGCATTCGCATAGTTTGTATTTTTTATCTTTAGTTGTATAGGGTAAACTTTTATGGTAAAGTTTGTATAGTTTGTATTTTCTATCTTTATCTTTAGTTGTATAGGGTAAACATTTACATAGAGTATACTTAGTCAAAATCTGTCAGTAGGTTAGTTGTGTATAGGTTTATAGTGTTTTACTTCATTGTTGTATGTCTGTATTTATGTAGCACTGTGGTCCTGTGAGGCACGACATTTCGTTCCACTGTATGTCCCCACATGTAGCGGAATGACAATAAAGCTCAACTTGACTTGACTTGATAACCAACATGCACTTCGATTCTCCTGAGTGTGACGTCACCTGACAAAGACCGATTGAATGAAAAGCATTAATGTTACTTAGAGAAGATGTGAAAGCCACAACAGATGTTTTCTTTAGTGAACCATTTGAGTCACAAACATTCAACTGAAATAATCTATTTAGTTGCAGTTTGTTATAAAATTAGTGCCTGCTGGCTGTTTTTATTTATTTATATTTTTTGCCTCAAAGCTCTTTTAATGATGCGCAAATGTAGACAGCAGCAGTAACTTGAACAATATAAAGTCTTACGTTGCCTTTTGCAAAATATTGTTTTTGATACATACTGTCTTATAATTGATAATTAATGCTTTTCATTTCAGAAGTAGATACTGAGTTTAATGTTACACAAAATAATTGTTTGCTTAGGCTATTTATGTATTTTTTTATTCTAATTAAATGTGTGACATGTCATAACTGATGTCCAGTGTGGAAGCAGGATCTCAGGTTGAAGGCAGCATTATTTGTCTGGTCATGTGATCTCAACATGTCTCCACATGAGACGTCCCGCTCCATGTCAAATAAAACCACTTTAATTACGACACTCATGTGACATTCTTCAAAATTATCATTCATTTCTGTAGAGCAGGACATTTTAATAAGGATCAAATAAGTGAGTTCAGCTTGGAGAATGAAAACCAACCTGTTTGTTCCTCAGTATCTTCATGTTTCACGCTGAATACTTCTTCAATCTTCATGTCGTCACTCTCCACTTTAATAAACGCCATCTTAGTTTGTGTCTCAGTATCTTCTTCTTTCACGCTGAATACTTCTTCAATCTTCATGTCTTCACTCTCCACTTTAATAAACACCATCTTTATAACAATGTGTTACGTGGATCTCAGCTGCTTCACCAGTTTCTCTGTGTTTGGACACTGTCATGTTGAAGATGAGAATAATTATCAGAAAGAAAAATAAATACTAAATTCTACATCTGTGCATCTCAATCAGCTCCCTAGTTTAGTAGTCAGCACACTGGTAAGGGAGTTAAATAGTGAGAGTTAATGGACTGATTACAAACAACAACACTCAAAACTAGCACTATAAATTAATTAAATAACACAATTTATATTGAAATTACATAATTATGCATTTAATGATATGATATAGGCACAAAAACATTTATGATTAACGTTAGCTTGTAAAAGTTGTAATTAGCTCCAGGTGTTTGATGTTATCATAAGCGTGCGGTGATTTTTTTTTAATTAAGTACAAAATCTGAGTACAACAAAATGGTCTTAATTAGTATACAAAAAAAGAATCTGGTATGGAAGGCTTAACACAATAATACCATATTAATTCCAGATAAAACATATTACAAAATATCCCAAAAAACATAAGATAAAAAAGAAAAGAAACAGGGACCAAAAAATAACAATAATAATTCTAACAAAAAAATAAAATAAAAATAAATATATATGATTACAACAGATTATATAATACAAACAAATTAAACAGTTTTACTGCTTTTGGATTTTTCATTTTACTAAGGGCATCTAAAAAGTATTTTAGATCATTTTTAAACACAATAAACAAGGGAGGAGATTTAAAATATCGACATTTATGTATAAAGAATTTTGCTAATAATATAATATTATTAATCAAGTCATGCAAACCAGAGCACTCTTTCGTTATTCCGTACATTACATCTTGTAAGGTTAGAGTGAAACTATCAGCAACCACATACTTCTCTACCATCCAGTCCTGCAATGCTTTCCAAAAAGACTGAGACAAACTACATGTAAAAAATATATGTTCTGTATCTTCAGATAAATGTTTGCATAGATAACAAGGCACATTTTCAAAATTAAATTTTGAGTGCAGAAATTTATTGGAGGGATATATATCATTTAATATTTTAAACTGTATTTCTTTTACCTTAGGAAGAATAGGAAATTTTAGATAGGATGTTCTAAAATATTTAACAATGTTTTTGTCAAATGTGTGATCTAACTTATTTCTTAATATTTGATAAGGGTAGTGTGACTGGATGATACATTGTCTTATATATTTGTTAGTACAGAGTTTATTCTCTATTTCAATATCACCAATATATAACAAAGGAAGGACAGCAGTAATTTTGGAGTAGGAAAGGGAAGATCTCATTAACATTTTTATACCCGAGGGTATTGCATTAATAACAGTGAAGAATTGCTTTGGATGACAGGCAAATCCGTGTTTTAAAGAGAATGAGTTATAGTCTAACATATTACCCCTTTCATCCATTAGATCCAAAACTGACCAAATATTTTTATTTACCCAGTCCTCATAAAATAAAGATTTGTTTCTATGTAGAATATATTTGTTATTCCAGATAGGAGTATTGTGAGGTGTAAAATTGAGTGTATGCGCCAATTTCCAACATAATAAGACTTGTTGGTGGAATGCTGATAGTTTCACTGGAAGTTTGGGTGGTATCCGCTTTATTCTCAAATGTGACTTTGATTTACCCAATTTACGAAACAAAGCTGAAGGTACAGCATACCAGAAGCTCTCAGTATTACCTAAAAACATTTGAAGCCACTTAAGTTTTAAGAAAATATTCATACTCTCAAATTCAATTACATTCAGACCACCTTCTTCATACACTTTAATAACATCATATTTTCTAATATAATGAGTTTTGTGCCTCCAAATAAAGTCATACATTTTTTGATTGCTTGTTTTTATAATAACTGAAGAGGGAGCTAAAGCAAAAGCTGGATAAATCAGTCTAGATAAGTATTCAAATTTAGTTAGAAGAATCCTCCCAAAAATTGATATGTCTCTTTGCAACCAGCAATTCAAGATACCACCAGCTTTATGTATTTTATTTTCAAAATTTTCTTTCATACTAATCTTCAAATCTCTGGAAATAGAAATGCCTAGATATTTTACTGTCTCTTTAACTGGAATATTATACAAGGATAACTCTTGAATGGGGTGTAGGGCCAAAAGTTCACATTTGTTTAAATTTAGTTGAAGGCCAGAAGCTTTGCAGAAGGAATTGACTAGAGAGATAGCCAGAGGGATTTGGTCTTTGTTTTGTAAAAATAATGTAGTGTCATCTGCTAACTGACTGATTGCTAAGGTTTTCCCAAATACATTTAATTTATTCACAGATAAGTCATGACTAACCAGAGTGGACACCATATCTACAGCTAAAATAAATAAAAGAGGGGATAGCGGGCATCCTTGCCTTATTCCACGGCCAATCTTAAATCTTTGTGTGGTACCAAAAGGGAGAGAAACTGAACTGTTCATGTCTCTGTAAATCATTTTTATAACACTGATAAACTGTTCACCAAAACCGAAAAGTTTTAAGGATTTAAAAAGAAAAGAATGCTCTATCATATCAAAAGCTTTTTTGAAATCTAAAAATAAAATGAATCCATCATCCTCTATCAAGTGACTGTACTCCACCAAATCCATCACCAACCTTATATTATTATGGATAGATCTTCCTTTAAGAAAGCCTGATTGTGATTCGTTAATTAAATTATTAATGCCCACTTTTAATCTATTAACATATATATGTGCGAAAATTTTATAATCATTATTGAGCAATGTGATCGGACGAAGATTATCCATATCTCTCATATCTTTTTCTGGTTTAGGGATTAATGTAATCAGACCCTGATTCATAGTGGGGCCTAAAGATCCATCTTCAATGCATTCAACAAAAGCATTAAATAATAATAATCTAATATCATTCCAAAAGAATTTGTAAAAATTAGCTGTGAGGCCATCAGGGCCCGGAGATTTGTTTAACTTAAGGTTCTGAATCGCTGAATCAAGTTCTTCAATATGCAAATCAGAATCACAGCAATCTCTCCAATCATTGTCAATATGGGAAATAAAATGTATTATATTATCAAAGAAATTATCACACTCTAGTGGGGAGAAGTTGGAGGAATACAGGTCACTGTAAAATTGATAGATATTCTTACTTATTAGAGTAGGATCCGTACATTCAGCACCATTTATCATTAGTGAAAGCACTGAGTTACTTGATTGTCGTCTTTTTTCTAATCTACAAAAGTAAGAAGTACTTTATTCACCCTCTTCTATCCATTTAGCCCTAGAACGTATATATGCACCTTTGGCTTTCTTAATATAAAGATTGTCCAGTTCTAATTGCAGAGAGACCATTTTGTTTTTTTCAATATCATTCAATTCATTTTCACTACAACATTTGTTAATTTCAAAAATAATATTATGTTCCTGTTGTCTCCTTACTTTGGCAAGTATTTTACTGTAATTAATTGAAAATTCACGAATTTTAAATTTGAGGAACTCCCATCTGGCTTTGTTAGAATTAAAGTTACTATGGTTCTTAATTTCCTTAATTAACTCTTTAATTTTATTACAGAATCTCTCATTATTAAGTAGATCAGCATTAAATTTCCAGTAACCCTTAATCCTTGAAGTGTTGTGATTTGGTTTGAGAAATAGTGAAATAGCACAGTGGTCTGTCAAGGGTGCTGCTGAAATAGCACAGTCTTTAACAAATAATATTAAGTTATCAGAAATAAGCCAGTAATCAATTCTTGATTTGCTGGTGGCATTAGGTCTTAACCAAGAGAACTGTTTGAGATTAGGATTGAGATATCTCCAGACATCTATCAATTTAAGACTAGTGCAGAAATTGGAGAGCAAAGGATTCGGTTGAGAAGTAGTGCTTTTGGGAGGATGTCTATCGTATGTTTCATCCGGTGCAATATTAAAATCTCCACCTACAACAATGTTATCTGTAGGGTATACCCTTTTTAAATCAGAGATTAGAGAAGAAACCTCTTCAAGTAAATTTTGATTTAGTTTAGAATTATTGTGGCCATATACATTAACCAAAATGAAAAAAATATGTTCAATGTCTAAAACAACCGCTAACCAGTGTCCACTTAGATCAGATTTAGAAGCGATTACTTTCCCTGGACAATTGTTAAATAAAATTGCAGTACCCGCTGAGTGAGAAGAGCCATGGCTAAGTAACATCTTATCTCCCCATTGACTAGACCAAAAAGCAGTATCCGTTAAAACAGAGTGCGTTTCTTGTAGAAAAATGCAGTGAGAACCATTACTTTTACAGAATAAGAACATTGCTTTTCTTTTAACCTTGTTTTGAATGCCCCTTACATTCAATGACATTAAAGAAAATGGCAATTTAACTGAAAACATAATAAAAAGAGAAAAATGCAAAATGTAAGGAAAAGTGCAAACACTTTGAGAAAGAACAAACAAAAAAAATCACCAGGTTGTCTAACCACGAACCTAGAACATACCTTACAACCTAGTGCGTCTCCCAAACAGTCATATCTCATACCATTCTACCTGTAATCAGTTCAAGTTAATAATTATATTGAGTCAATTCGTTTCCCTTCAATGTAACCAAACGGTCCACGATAATACGCTTTTTTTCCTGCCTTGCGCGCTTGATCAATCAAAGGCCAGAGCTCAGAGCGGGCCAGACGGTCCTCTCTCGTCAGATCCTCCGTGAGTCGAACTCCTCGTTCCCGGCAGACTGATGAATTCTTTGTTGATTTCCAAAATTCATCCCTGTATTTCCGCATTGTAAACTGCACAATCATCTGCCTTGGTTTCCCTGGCTCCTTCTTGCCAATTCGGTGTACTGTGTCAACAATGTCATCTAGTTTCTGAAACAGGTGCGGTGCGATTTCAGCAAAAAGACCGATCACTTCCCCGCGAGGATCCTCTTCAGGCTTCTCTTTCATACCATTGATCCGGAGATTCCATCTTCGTTTATACCGCTCGAGTTCAGATGTTCTACTCGCCAGCTCTTTGTGCGATGTAGTTAATCCCAAGAGTGATTTGCTCGTCTCTAGGCACTTTTCTTTGCATTCTTTAATTTCAGCGGCGTTGAACTCGACAGCCTTGGAAATCTCTGCGACCATGATACTGTTCTTTCGCATCTGATTTGCCAATTCTTCTAGTTTTTCATCTTGGGAGTCAAAACGAGCCGTAAGTGAAGTTATAGCTTGCAGAAGAGTTGCATTAGTGATCTCTTCGTCGTGAGGCCTTAATTTTTTCAAGGCGTTAGTTTTAGTAGGGGTGAAATGAGACGAATCACGGCGTTTATCTGTTTGAGCGGACTGTACCTCCATTTCTGAATCATCTGAGACCGAAGCTGGAGTCGAGCCACGGGCCGGAGGAATGACAATCTTCAGAAGGCTAGTTTGCTGTGAAGATTTTCGCATTTTGAAGACATAAAACACACCTACAGTGTTTAAATGTTATTTTAGGTAGATGTAACTGAGACTTGTGTATGTTTCAAAGCTAAATTGGGAGACTAGCTAGGCAGCTCGGTAAAAACACGTGTGTTCAGCCTGCCATCTTTTCCGCCCCCCGTAGCGTGCGGTGATTAGAATCATTTAGCAAAGGAATTCATCTCATCACTACTCGCCAGTGACCGGACTCATGTTTATGATGACTCACGATATAGGGAACGAAATGAGACGCGTTTCTGCTACTCATGTGTGGATGTGATTAAGTCACACAAAAAATATGTGCATTAACGTTAGATAAAGCATCACAACATTACATTCAATAATATTTAATTCATTTTAAATCGCTTGTAAAAAAAAAAAAAAAAAAAAAAAAAAAAAAAAAGACCGAATTCTCTGCTTAAAACACAAACCTTTCTTCAGTCGAATCACCGGAGCACAGCGCAGCCTTATGACGTCACACCGTCAACACAAAATAAAAGTCCGGTGCATACAGGAAACAAGATAAAAAAAGGAGTAATATTTTGTCTAAAAGTCATGTTTGAGTGCAGAAAACATTTATTCAAGGGGTTGCGAACAGTTATTCAATAACAAGCAATTAAAACTGATACATTTTTTCAACATAACATAGTAAAATAATAATAATAATAATAAAATCATAAAAAAATAAAACATTAACCAAAATGAAATAGAAATATTGTTTTCTATCTGTAATATGTTCAAGTCTGCGCACACTGCAATACACCAAACTCCCTACCAGCAGGGGCGATTCTAGGATTCTTTCAACTGGGGGCACAATTAATACAGAGGAGCCAATCATATGTTGTGTATTGTAGATATCTGAATCATTTAAAGCTCAGTAAGCTTTAAAATCGGCAATAAACAGAGATACCTTATTATCATTTAATGGCATTTATTCACTTCTGTAAATCAGGCCAGTCAAATACAATTTGTATTAACTTTTCACGTTTAAGAAGTGAAAAACTATAATAAAATAATCCAATCTATGAATAGAGTGCAACTCACAAAAATAATAAACTCAACATTAAGTTATATAAACTTTAAACAAATCCTCACAACCTTACACAAGGGCAAAACAAAAAGTAAAAGAAAATAACAGAATATCATAAATCCATACCTTATGTTAGATATGATGTATTTTATCTATGTATATCTTATATAAACAGCATACAAGTTTTTTTGTATTATTTAATTATACTACATGCATAATAATTAAGTTGATATTCTGATCATATTTTTTGTCCAAGCATTTTACCAATTCCAAACCACATCAATCTCAATAACTACTATTAATTTTGTATTTAATCATTTATAAGTGATATATAATTGTCCAGGAATGCTGGACGTGAAAAAGTCCTTATATTCAGGTGTGCAGAATTATTAGACATGTTTTCTTTTACAGCTAAAATGAGCCAAAAAAGAGATAAACCTCAGACTGAAAGTCAAAAATACTAGATTTTTGCAAAGTTAAGGCATGACCATTGGACAGCTAAATTATTATTCGATCAGCTCTAGGTGCTCTACTATTTGCTGTTTCTTTCGTAATCACAGGATGGGAATGATGCAAGCAGCTCCTCAACCAGTTCAACATTGAATGCATCTGGTATTGTGAGACCTCAAGCCAACAGCAGTGACCGGCCATCTCCCTCATCCCCCCAGCCATGTTCTCCGTACCACCAGCCATCTGCTCTGTCATCCAGCCCGAGGGTGGCACAAAAAAGCAAAAGGAAAGGAAAAGATGAATGGATGGAAAAGCTGTTTGCTCATTTGGAGGCACAGTTGGAGGAATGGCGGGTGGAGGTGGAGCTTCAACAAAGATTGTGCCAAGGGACTGATGAAAGTGACTGGTTTGGGCACACTGTAGCAGATATGCTGCGAAGGGTGTCTGAGGAAAAAAACACATGCAACCAAGGAGCCAATCAGAACATACCGTACTGACCCGAATATAAGACAATGTTTTTTTCTTGGAAATACATATGAAAAAAACACGGTCGTCTTATATTCAGGGTCTAGACTTTGACATGTCAATAATACACCCACAACAATAGGTGGCGCCAAAAAAGCATAAAACAAGTGTGCCATGAAATATGTAATGTGTGTTGTAAAGATCGCGAGTGAAAAAAGAAAAAGAAAATGCTTACAGTTGCATGAGTCCTGACTCTCATGTTAGATTGATGGGACCTAATTTCCTCTGTAAGTGATTGCAAAACATAAGACAGAACCCAGATTGGAAGACTACAATAAGATTTCACTTCTACTGCTTGTAAAATTTTGGCAGGCTACTATGAGATGGATAGTCTAAATTTTATATAATTCAGATGGGCTACCTGTTATTTTTATGGTATATCAAAAAGTGTATATTTTTAAATGTCATTGTTGGTACATTTTACCAGTATTTACCATACTTTCAAAACAAAAATTAAAATAGGAAAAATATGCAATATGGAAATAATTTAAGAAAAACTGTTTTACAGAGAGAGAAAAAAAAGAAGATTTGGTTTTCAAAAAGCCTTTTTCCAAAAGGTACATCTGGAAAAAGGGGGGTCGGGGTCGTCTTATATTCGGGTCAATACGGTAATACACAGGCAAGGGTAGCACATGACAAAATTACAAGAGGGGCAAGGAACACATGGGAAATGGAGTCCAAAAACAATGGCAAGAGTCCAGGGTGGAGTGCCCTGGAGTTCATGGACACTCCAGCTGGTGATCGTAACATATATATATATATATATACACTAACCAAAATTATAAACGCAACACTTTTGTTTTTGCCCCCATTTTTCATGAGCTGAACTCAAAGATCTAAGACTTTTTCTATGGACACAAAATGCCTATTTCTCTCAAATATTGTTCACAAATCTGTCTAAATCTGTGTTAGTGAGCACTTCTCCTTTGCCGAGATAATCCATCCACCTCACAGGTGTGGCATATCAAGATGCTGATTAGACAGCATGATTATTGCACAGGTGTGCCTTAGGCTGGCCACAATAAAAGGCCACTCTAAAATGTGCAGTTTTACTGTATTGGGGGGGTACGGGGGGTAGGGGTGGGTGCTATACTGGTATGAACGTGACTACCGGTATTGTGTTGTGCCATGATATGGATTTTGCTATACCGTGGATACCGTTACATATTCGTGGATTTCATTGGATGGACAGACAAAGATTTTTTACCCGCGGTCATTACTGCGTCATCAGAGAGAGAGAGAGAGAGATGCCCCGCTTGATCGGACATAAATCAGATTCAGAAACGGATAGTTTTTGCTCCAAACACACAATCGGCTTTTCAGAACTGCACACAAACTGGATTACAATAATTTCCCAAAATGTAATCAGGACAGAGACGCAGAACACGGACACAGAGAGAAAATTGTGATCACTGGCTCCAAATATAGGAAGAAAAAATATTGAACAGGGAGGTAATATATGAGTATCTGAAGGGAACTCTCTTCGGAAAACTTTATTTTTCTTTTACCTCTGTGTTCGCAGCACAAATCAGCTTTATTTAAGCTGTCAAAGGAACGCTAAACTGAGTCATAAGCGCCCTCTGCTGCAAGATTGGAGATGTTCTTTCAGTCCATTTGCTGTTTTGCACACATCTAAAGTCAGACCATTCTATTTTTGCCTTAGATCTTGAAATAATGTTTTTTTTTTCTAGTTATATAAGGTTAAAATACATATTTTGCATACTAAGGTCTACTAAAATGTGATTCCAATTTTTTTTCCCTCATACCACGATATAATATCGATATCGTCTGGACAGTGGAAAATACCGTGATATGAATTTTAGGTCATATCGCCCACCCCTAATGGGGGGGTCGAAAACCAGTCAGTATCGGAGTGACCACCATTTGCCTCACGCAGTGCAACACATCTCCTTCGCATAGAGTTGATCAGGTTGTTGATTGTGGCCTGTGGAATGTTGGTCCACTCCTCTTCAATGGCTGTGCGAAGTTGCTGGATATTGGCAGGAACTGGAACACGCTGTCGTATACGCCGATCCAGAGCATCCCAAACATGCTCAATGGGTGACCTGTCCGGTGAGTATGCTGGCCATGCAAGAACTGGGATGTTTTCAGCTTCCAGGAATTGTGTACAGATCCTTGCAACATGGGGCCGTGCATTATCATGCTGCAACATGAGGTGAGGGTCGTGGATGAATGGCACAACAATGGGCCTCAGGACCTCGTCACGGTATCTCTGTGCATGCAAAATGCCATCAATAAAATGCACCTGTGTTCACTGTCCATAACATACGCCTGCCCATACCATAACCCCACCGCCACCATCAGCCACTAGATCCACAACATTGACATCAGCAAACCGCTCACCCACACGATGCCATACACGCTGTCTGCCATCTGCCCTGTACAGTGAAAACCGGGATTCATCCGAGAAGAGAACACCTCTCCAAAGTGCCAGACGCCATCGAATGTGAGCATTTTCCCACTCAAGTCGGTTACGATGACGAACTGCAGTCAGGTCGAGACTCCGATGAGGATGACGAGCATGCAGATGAGCTTCCCTGAGACGGTTTCTGACAGTTTGTGCAGAAATTCTTTGGTTATGCAAACCAATTGTTGCAGCAGCTGTCCGGGTGGCTGGTCTTGGAGGTGAAGATGCTGGATGTGGAGGTCCTGGGCTGGTGTGGTTACACGTGGTCTGCGGTTGTGAGGCCGGTTAGATGTACAGCCAAATTCTCTGAAACGCCTTTGGAGACGGCTTATGGTAGAGAAATGAACATTCAATTCACAGTCAACAGCTCTGGTGGACATTCCTGCAGTCAGCAAGCCAATTGCACGCTCCCTCAAAACTTGCGACATCTGTGGCATTATGCGGTGTAATAAAACTGCACATTTTAGAGTGGCCTTTTATTGTGGCCAGCCTAAGGCACACCTGTGCAATAATCATGCTGACTAATCAGCATCTTGATATGCCACACCTGTGAGGTGGATGGATTATCTCGGCAAAGGAGAAGTGCTCACTAACACAGATTTAGACAGATTTGTGAACAATATTTGAGAGAAATAGGCCTTTTGTGTACATAGAAAAAGTCTTAGATCTTTGAGTTCAGCTCATGAAAAATGGGGGCAAAAACAAAAGTGTTGCATTTATATTTTTGTTCAGTGTATGTCGCAATGATTTATAATAATAATTAGAGTTGTTATAAAGTCAAGACCTGCCGAGTCATGAAGGTCAAGTCAAGTCTCAAGTCACTGGATCTCAAGTCCAAGTCAAGTCGAGTCATTTTCTTTATTTAGTCAAGCAAGTCACAAGTCCTTAAATTTGCAACTCGAGTCAAGTAATGTGACTCGAGTCCCCCACCTCTGGTTATCAGTCACCCGCACAGTGCTGACTAACGTGCGTTGCGCTTCCGCCACAGTGTAAAGTCAAACAGATACAAATCGCTCGATCCATTCAGATGTGGCACAGAATTGTGTTATACAGTCGTGTGATATGAGAACATTAAAAGTTCTGAAGTGATGCTGGCTGAAATTAGCCACGACAATGTAAACTGCATGACGAGCTAAGCTGGAAAACGCAGATCAAAAATTACAAGCTTGTCAATTCAGCACAATAGATCCTATGGTGTTTTGGCAGAAATGTATTTATTCTGATTGATGCTGTTATTACATTCAATATTGGGGAATATTTTACTTTCATAGAATTAGTTTTTGTAGTTTCTACATGTTTAGTGTGTTTTTTTTAAAGGGGTGGTTGACAGTTTTTTTTCTAGGTTTGATTGTGTTTATGGGGTGCAGTCAAACATGTTCATGCTTCGTTTTTTTAAAAACGCATTATTTTCACATAATTTACCTTTATTCTACACCGCTCTGTCCCTTCTCTGATAAACGCCCCGATTATTTCCTGGTTTTATGAAGCCCCTCTCTTGCGATTGGCTAAACCGCCTCTAGTGTGCATGTAAATGTGCATGTTTAGCGGCATGTGCTCCGGTTGTATTGTAAACAATGACGTTGTTGATATTGCTTATCAATTTGAGCCCAATTGAGATCCAGAGAATATTAGTGAAGAGGATCGCACAGATTCTATGCAAGCACAGCTCTTAATGGTATGTTTTTTGTTTGTTGTTGGTTCATACTTTTAGATATGCTGTTATTTGTATGTGCTACTGCTTCTGTTAGCTTTTAATATATGGTTTTATCCGGATTAAAGTTAATACAGCACAGCAACCGCATGTGCGTCCATGTATTACGCTTCCCATTGCTGTGTGCAAATCAGTGTATATTTGGAACAGTTTGTTGGAGCTGATCTGACAATCTGAATGAGAGAGAGAGAGAGAGAGATGAAGAGCAGGGCGACGAGAGCAACAGTATTAAGAACCGCTGCTTTAAAACATATGATTTTGAAACTTGTGAATCCATTAGAATCGTTAGAAGACAGAATCGCGATTCATATATGAATAGATTTTTACGTGCATCCCTAGTTTTCTCTTCCTCTTCTCTAAAGCAGTGCAGCATGGCCTCGCCCCCTTTGCTGTGTGTTCCCGGGGGCAGGGTTTATCTGGGTCTGTGACGTATCAGACCCGGGAAGTAACTCGTTGTAGTCCCTAAGAGCCGTTTTTTGAAGGCATTAAACTGCCAGAATTTTAAAAGACGATATCTCCGTTTGCATTGAACTTTCAGTGCCACAACTTTGCAGATATTGTTTATGCTCAAACAGCAACATTTCACACTAACGTTAAAAAAGTGAAATCGCAATCAACCACCACTTTAATAAAAAAAAATCCATAGTTACGCTAAATCATACGCTACGACGCACGTTTCTATAGAAGAATAAAACATCATCAGCATGTGCTAGTGGTAAACAAAAAGAGCATGATAAATCACACTTTAGCTGTAGTAGTTTTTCTGTGTGCTGAAAAAAGTGGAAGCGGCGAAAGAGGACGAGATAAGAGCTTGAGGTAAGCAGTTTTGTTTTATCGCCATGTCGCATTGATTTCGTCGCATTTTTATTGGTTGGTCAGTAAACTAGGATCGTAAGAGCAAACACACTGTGCGATGATCAAGCTGTATCATAGGCTATCTTTGGTCACAAGACCTTGACAACGGCCATCTTTGAACCTCTCTCACTGTACGACACAAGATCACCGATTAGGAGCCACGATCACAGAAATCTCCATGATTGTTTCATGATTCCAATCTTTCATCTGGGACAGCTGGAATTCGTGCAGTGTGTTTAGGGCTTTACTTGTTGTGACCACCATCTTACTAATACTAGTCAGATAAACTATGTAGGAACCTTTTTAAAGGTTCCTTCATAGTTTTAAGGTTACCTTTTTAATGATAAATTATGTATTATATAAATTAGGTATTAACTATTTACAAATGTTACATTTCTTAAAGGGACAGTTCACCCCAAATTGTCATCATTTACTCACCATGATGTCATTCCAAACCTGAATAAATTTCTTTCTTTTGTAGAAGATAAAAGAAGATAAATTGAGAAACTTTAGACATTTGTCCCTACAGTAGAAATCAAGGGTAACCAAAATGGTTTGGTTGCATTCTACAAAACATCTTATTTGAAAGTCATACAGGTTTGGAACGACATGAGGGTTAGGAAACAATGACAGAATTGAATAGCAATTAATTCATTTTCTGCATTCTAGCTCAAAATACTGTCAAGTGTATTTCTATGTGACAAAAATGTATTATTAAGTTTGTTGATTTTGCAGACATGCCAGTTTGCAATGATGCCAAAGCTGAAAACATATTCAACTACATTTCATGATTTGTTGCTTGTGATACCTCCCTAAATTGAGTTTTTGCAGGGTGGGATGCCTGAGACACTCATATGACATTCTTCAAAAATATCATTCATTTCTGTAGAGCTGGACATTTTAATAAGAATCAAACGAGTGAGTTCAGCTTTGAGAATGAAAACCAACCTTCCTCAGTATCTTCATGTTTGAATGTTTCTTCAATCTTCATGTCTTCATTCTCCTCTTTAATAAACGCCATCTTTGTTTGTTCCTCAGTATCTTCATGTTTGACTCTGAATGTTTCTTCAATCTTCATGTCTTCATTCTCCTCTTTAATAAACACCATCTTTGTTTGTTTCTCAGTATCTTCATGTTTGACTCTGAATGTTTCTTCAATCTTCATGTCTTCACTCTCCTCTTTAATAAACACCATCTTTGTTTGTTTCTCAGTATCTTCATGTTTGACTCTGAATGTTTCTTCAATCTTCATGTCTTCATTCTCCTCTTTAATAAACACCATCTTTGTTTGTTCCTCAGTATCTTCATGTTTGACTCTGAATGTTTCTTCAATCTTCATGTCTTCATTCTCCACTTTAATAAACACCATCTTTGTTTGTTTCTCAGTATCTTCATGTTTGATTCTGAATGCTTCTTCAATCTTCATGTCTTCACTCTCCACTTTAATAAACACCATCTTTGTTTGTTTCTCAGTATCTTCATGTTTGACTCTGAATGTTTCTTCAATCTTCATGTCTTCATTCTCCTCTTTAATAAACACCATCTTTGTTTGTTCCTCAGTATCTTCATGTTTGACTCTGAATGTTTCTTCAATCTTCATGTCTTCATTCTCCTCTTTAATAAACACCATCTTTGTTTGTTCCTCAGTATCTTCATGTTTGACTCTGAATGTTTCTTCAATCTTCATGTCTTCATTCTCCACTTTAATAAACACCATCTTTGTTTGTTCCTCAGTATCTTCATGTTTGACTCTGAATGCTTCTTCAATCCTCATGTCTTCACTCTCCTCTTTAATAAACACCATCTTTGTTTGTTCCTCAGTATCTTCATGTTTGACTCTGAATGTTTCTTCAATCTTCATGTCTTCACTCTCCTCTTTAATAAACACCATCTTTGTTTGTTTCTCAGTATCTTCATGTTTGACTCTGAATGATTCTTCAATCTTCATGTCTTCACTCTCCTCTTTAATAAACTCCATCTTTGTTTGTTCCTCAGTATCTTCATGTTTGACTCTGAATGTTTCTTCAATCTTCATGTCTTCACTCTCCTCTTTAATAAACACCATCTTTGTTTGTTCCTCAGTATCTTCATGTTTGACTCTGAATGTTTCTTCAATCTTCATGTCTTCACTCTCCTCTTTAATAAACACCATCTTTATAACAGTGTGTTGCGTGGATCTGGGCTGTTTCTTCAGGAGTTTTTCTGTGTGTTTGGACACTTTCTCCTGTTTAAGATGAGAACAATTAAAGAAAAAATAAATGCAAACTAAATCACAGGGTGCGTCTCAATCAGCTCCCTAGTTCAGTAGTCAGTGCACTGTTAAGCGAGTCAGTCATAGTTAGAGTTAACGGACTTAACCTGTTTAGGCAAAAACACTCAAACTAGCTACAAATTAATAAAATTAAACAAATTAAAGCATTTATGGTTTACATTCTGTATCTATTGATTTCTAAATCACATTTAACAGATCCAATTTTCATGAAAAAATATTTGATATTGTTTGTAAAAGTTGTCATTACAGATCAGGGGCGGTTTCTCCATTAGGGCGATTGGGCGACGGACCACCAAAGTGTAAAAGGGAGGAATTTTTCAATCAGTAGCTATGTTTCCATCCAAAGATTCAAATTAAACTTATGCGCAAACTGGAATATCGCATAAAACATATGCGAATAAAGCACCGTTTCCATCCAACGAGTTAAAGAGAACAAAATCGTCACTTCCTGGTAAACTGTGGCACTAAATATCACTAAAAATATGGAATATTATAATTTTCACTAAATATCACTCAGAGCGAGCAAAAATATAGGAGAAGCCACTGAATATTATAATTTTAATAATATTTTTATAATTTTAATAATAATATTTATAATATTTTTTCTTACCGGATAAAAAATTTCTTACTCAAATGTGCGCATAAGTTTTTTTTATGCGCATTTTTAGAATTTATGCGCATCTTGCCGTTTCCATCCAGCCTTTTTTTATGCGATATTCCAAAATGCGCATAAAAATAGGTGGATGGAAACGCAGCTAGTGTTACGCTAGCTTTCACTCTTCCATACTGTTTGTGCTGCCACTGGAAATATAGCCCAATCAGCGTCGAGTCATGTTCTGTGTAGTACCACCCCTTTTTGGGCGATTTCTGTCAGACTGAGAATCGCCCCGAGTGTTCCCATAGACTTCCATACAAAGATTTTTTTTCAAACTGCAGGCACTGCAATGCAATCTCTATGGGTTCCGGGAGGGCTGGCACTAGCGTGCTTTCGTCACCATACGTAACCCTTAACTTGTGCAGCGATTGGTCGGAACAAACATACCGCTAATAAGAAGAAATATGAAGTCAGGACTAGTCTGTATGGCCTGAATAACGCAAACCAGTATCTTACCAGTGAAGTTTTGATGGATGACGATTGTAATGGAGGTAAAGGCGATTACAGTCAGTGACATACATGAATCATAACTTACACTATATTGCCAAAAGTGTTGGGTCACCCCCTTCTAACGAACAGGATTGACTACTTTACTAATTTCCATGAGTACAAATCTTAATGTTTAAGCATGTAATGATATTCTAGGAAATTGTCTGCTTCTAATTTTATAGCAACAGTTTGGACAGGACTCTTTTCTATTCTAACATGACAAAGTCTCTGTGTATAAGGCAAGGTTCAAAAGAAATTATTGATTGAGTCAGTGTGGAAGAACTTGACTGGTCTGCAGAAAGCCAAGTCCTAATCCCAGCTGAACACCTCTGGTGTGACTTTAAATGCAGACCTTGAGCCAAAATCTCATCACCAAACACCTATGACTTGTACATACACAATATGGACAAAAGTATTGGGACACCCCCTTCTTTAGAACATAAAAAGGCACTAACAAAACTGTGGCAACAAAGATGGAAACATAATTTGTGTTTTTAAAAATTGTATTTCAATCTCTGTTGCAACCGTTTGGAAGTGTCTAAAATGAATGTACCCATATGTACAAGTCATAGGTGTTTGGTGATTACATTTTTTAGGATAAAAAAATAAATACTATGGAAGTCACTGTGGACCAGCAACTGTTTGGTTTTCCACATTCTTCAAAATAGCATGCTTGTTCAGCAGAAGAAACAAACTCAGGTTTAAAACAAATTTTGAGTAAATTACGGTATTATTTGTAAAACACTATGACAGAATTTTTATTCTTTAATGTTAAAACAATAAAACAAAGAAAAAAAAATCACTCACTACTTGACTGAAAAAAATAATACAGTTACTTTAATAGGAATCAATCTATATAGTGTTTTATTTTTATATTTGTTCACTCAATTTCTTGAATGCTCCTGCTTCATGCAACACATCAAGTCTGTCCTCCCCCCCTCCCTGGACCCCTTACAGTTTGCATATAGGTCCAACCGCTCGACCGATGATGCCATCGCCACTGCCCTCCACCCAGCCCTCACACATCTGGACAAAAAAGACTCGTATGTCAGGATGCTGTTCATAGACTTCAGTTCAGCATTCAGCACAATCATCCCTCAGCAGCTCACTCACAAATTGGTCCAGCTGGGGCTCAACACCTCGCTGTGCAACTGGCTGTTGGACTTCCTGACCGGGAGACCTCAGGCAGTACAGGTCGGCATTAACACATCCAGCACCATCACACTGAACACAGGGGCCCCCCAAGGATGTGTGCTGAGCCCCCTCCTCTTCACTCTGCTGACCCACGACTGCACACCGTCACACAACTCTAACCTTTTCATTAAGTTTGCGGATGACACGACTGTGGTGGGTCTCATTAGCAACAGAGATGAGACAAACTACAGGAGCGAGGTGAGCCGCCTGGCCGGGTGGTGCAGGGACAACAATCTTCGTGGAGAAGACGAAGGAGATTGTTGTTGCACATCTCTGTGCACTCTCCTGAAGAGAGTGATGCTCCTCTGTGCACTCTCTCTGAAGAGAGTGATGCTCCTGAAGAGCATGCTCCTCTGACCATCAACGGTGCGACTGTGGAGAGAGCGAGCAGCACCAAGTTCCTGGGTGTGCACATCACAGAGGACCTCTCCTGGACTAACAACACTGCGGCACTGGCCAAGAAAGCACATCAGCATCTCTACTTCCTCCGCAAACTCAGAAGAGCCAGAGCCCCACCCCCATCATGTGCACCTTCTACAGAGGCACCATCGAGAGCATCCTTACTAGCTGCATCACTGTGTGGTATGGCGCCTGCAACGCATCCTGCCGCAAGTCCCTTCAACGGATAGTGAGAGCAGCTGAGAAGATCGTTCGTGTCTCTCTCCCCTCCCTCCAGGACATCTACAGCACCCGTCTCACCCGCAAAGCCCTCAGCATTGCAGGTGATCCCACCCACCCGACACACAGCTTCTTCAGTCTGCTGCCATCAGGGAGGAGACTGCAGAGTCTCCAGGCGAGGACCAGCAGACTGAAGGACAGCTTCATACATCAGGCTGTCAGGAAGCTGAACTCCCCCCCACCCCTCCCCTATACAAACTGTGACCCGCACCAGTCACTTTGTGCAGCACTGGACTGATCTCTACCTCAGCCAGCATTGACTGTAAACTACCTCTTCTGACAGTCTGATAAAAGACTGTTCTTTTTTTGCACTACACATATATCTGCACAGTTTTTTTTTAACTCTATCTGCCATGTGCCTTATGCCACTTTATCTATCTCTTTTTTATTTTTCTACAATGTCCTCATTTGTATATCTGTATAGTTTGTATGTACATATGTTTAAACTGTATTTATCTGTATTTGAACGTCTACTGTCAGTGTTTAATGTTAACTGTATGCACCAAGGTTCTGAGAGTAACGCAATTTCAATTCTCTGTATGCATGTACTGTACATGTGGAAGAATTGACAATAAAGCAGACTTGACTTGACTTGACTAAATATGTCTGTTGTACCTGAAAATTAAACACTGTTTGTTTTATTTGTATATTATGTGTATTTGTAATGTGCATCTTTGTTCTTATTTTTTCATAAAGAAAAAAAAAGACAAAGATTTTTATCTTCGCCCACTTTGGCCTAAATATCCACCACTCTTATTTATATTTTGTTACCTTGAAAGGCTTTGTCTTTATAATAGGGAAATTAGTCTGGCCGTACTGCTCAGACAAACTGGTAAAACTAACATGACAAAGAATCGTGATAAAATCGTGAAATGTCTAAAAAAAAATGTATATGATATTTTTGCCATATCGCCCACCCCTACTTGGAGCTGACCGGTTTTGTGACCGCACTTGCACAAACTGCATTGAAATCATTTCCAAAATGTAATTTGTGTGGAAATATTACCAAGTCTGTAAACGGCCATTAACAGAAGCCAGAGATGCTGAAGACGGATGCAAAGAAAAGAAAATACTGTAGCAGCCTGAGCAAGCTCAACGTTCACTATGCGAAATATAGAAAGGAAATCCTAAATATTGAATTGGGAGTGGGGGTCTATATGAATGTATTTCTGAGGGGAACTGACCGTCTTGAGAAAAATTTAAATGACATTTTCTTCTCATCTTGCCTCTGTATATTGCATGTATAAAAAACAAAGCACTGCAGCTGAAGGATCAGGTTCAATTGATGAAGTTTTTAAATCATCAGGAAGGATGTTGCCAGCCCTTCCGCTCAATTGGCAGTTGTGTTGCTCCTTAATATTCAGTGGGTGCTCCTAAAATTGTTTTGGTGCTCCTAACTTCCCTGAATAACGTATTGAGTGTAAATTCAAATTTTTATTAAAATTATTAAATGGATGCCGCCCCTACAACTAACCCTAACCTTAACCAATAATCAGGTTATTTTCCAGTTTTCGATTATTTCCTTCATTTGAAAAGAGAGTAGAGCGAGTTCGGCAGAAGGCGGAATCGAACCCAGGTCTATCACGTCAAAAAGTAACTGCCTTATCCTTTACTATCTGCGCCACTGAAGCTGATAGCACTCAGACGTTTTTTGCGGTATTGTCTAACGCTATCACGCGTTAGTAGGCGGAGTTAGTGTAAGTAGCCTCTGCCTAAATGAAAACAAAATAATTATTAAAAATAGCCTACAGGAGCGTTTTATTTTCATGAATGGGCAATCGAATGTGCCGTTCTCTTTTGGGCTCTGTACCTTGTCGTCTATCCGCCATAAATATTCACAAAGGGCGGCACTCGTCATTAAATTATGCACATATCCAAAAAGGAATTCATTACTATGCACATATCCAAAAAGGAATTCATGATATCAGAAATAACAATTTTTACAAGTGAAAATTTTATTTTAACAAGTAAGGAATAATTGACGACGGGCCGTTGAATTATTAGAAAAATAATGCACACCCGAGGTGGTGATGCGGTCACGACGCGAAGCGGAGTTACACCTCGGCTGTGCATTATTTTTCTAATAATTCAATGGTCCGAAGTCAATTATTCCACTTATACTACGGTTGCCACACCTCAAGACACTGATCAGATGATGTATTTCAAGGCATTCGTCCTGTTTTTCTACTTAAATCGCTATTGTGAGTAGGATTATTTCTTCCGCATCTCATCCAACGCCTCCCATTGCTAACTCCAAAACATCATTTTAAACCGTAACGGAGGCTTGAGCCGTTGATAGTAGACTAATGCAGTTAGATGCAGTTAATACAGTTAATAACTAAGTTATGAGAGAGCGAGAGAGAGAGAGAGAGAGATTACCTCTGTGAGTCTGTGCGTCTCTCAAAAGTGTTCGGCAGCAATGTCTCTAGTTATAGTGAAACTTAAAGTTCATTTTCTGCACAGCGCCGTTGTTGTTACCTCGCTTGTGAAGTCATGTAGTTTTTAAGTTGTTAAACTATGTTACTGATAAAATTGTCAGAGTAGCGCTAACAACATTAGCGCGTATGTTAACTGTGTGTCTGTGAGGGAGAGAGAGCAGGAGAGATAGGCTATGTGCTTTCCGTACATAATAAAAGCGTAATTTTGTGGCAAAAACATGGATATAATCTGTCGATTGTATCCTTTTGTTTACTATATTTATTTGTTTGGCCAGTGTCGTTGTGGGTTTTGGTTCTTTTGCTGTTTTAGGCTGTAAGGACCTTTGAAATAAAGCAAATCGTTTGGCGAAGTGATATGGACATGTAATGCGGTGCCTGGAACTACGTTTGCCGTGCGTTTCCCTGAAAATAATTGCACACCATAGAACGTTCGTCAGCCAATCAGATTCAAGCATTCAACGGCCCCGTAGTATAAGTTGTATTTAATCAACAATTAAATTCCTGATATCAACAATTTATTTGCTGATATCAATACATATGTTTAAATGTTAAAAGGGCGACAAATATGGCAAGCCGTTTAGACTTTTATTCATTCTCAGGATATGAATCTTTTATATCAACAATTCAGTTTTTACTGGTTAAAATGTTAATTCTTGATATCAGGAATTAGTTTTCTACTAGTAACAATGGCTATTTTTGATACAGCAATTAAATTTTCACTAGTTAAAATGCTAATTCTTGATATCAACAATTTAATTGTTGATATCTGTAATTGTATTTTCACTAGTTAAATGTCACCATAGGCTGCCATTCAAAATCAATTGTTGATATCAAGAATTAATTTCTTACTAGTTGAAATTCCAATTTCACATATCAGAAATACAATTCTACAATTAAAATTGTTGATATCAACAATTTAGTTCTTGATATCAATAATTTAATTGTCACTAGTAACAATGTTAATTTTTGATATCAAGAATTAAATAGTTGATATCAGAAATTACCCTCCCAATTGTTGATATCAGAAATACATTTTCAGATATCAGAAATGAACATTGTCACTAATGACAATTCAATTGTTGATATCAAGAATAGACCTTTTTACTAGTAAAAATTGAATTGTTGATATCAACAATTGAATTGCTGATATCATGAATTCCTTTTTGGATATGTGCATAATTTAATGACGAGTGCCGCCCTTTATGGATGTTTATGGCGGATAGACGACAAGGTACAGAGCCCAAAAGAGAACGGCACATTCGATTACCCATTCATGAAAATAAAACGCTCCTGTAGGCTATTTTTAATAATTATTTTGATTTAATTTAAGAGGCTACTTACAATAACTCCGCCTACCACCGGTAGGGTTAGAATACTGAAAAAAAACCCTCCAAACGCTGTAAGCTTCAGTGGCGAAGGTAGTAAAACAAAGTAATTGCTTTTTGACGCGATAGACCTGGGTTCGATTCTAGGGGTGTAAGAAAATATCGATACACGTGAGTATCGTGATATTTTGTTTGGCGATACTGTATCGATTCTCAAAAACGGAATATCGATATTTAAAAAAAAAATCATACAGGATTCATGGCAGTTGTTTCGTTTTTAGTTCATATCCCGACCGCTAGAGAGCAGTCTTCATCTCTGAACTTAAACAGTGACAGGAGATACTAGCTTCAGAGCACACCACTAATGTTAGCGTTAATATAGTTCGCTGCCAGTAATGGAGGATGAAAGAACTGTTCGAGCTCTCGTTTCGGTGTACAAAGCTGAAGTGTGGCGTCATTTGGGCTTTTGTGGTAATGTCCACCCCGGGACCGTGGCGCGAGCTCCACCTCGGTCCCGCCGCTTGAAGAAGCCCCGTGTGAAAAGCCTTTGCGCGGGGTGCGGCGGGCGGCAGGGAAAGCTGCAGCTTTCTCTCGTGTCGGGGGCACAGTTGCCAAGTCCGCGTATTATACCCAACTTTGGGCTTCTTTTTTTGTAAAGTTGCGGGAAAAAATCCCTGGTCGCGTTTTTTTGGGCTTATTTTACAAAATATGGTTGCTTGTTAGGAAAATCTGACAAGCAACTTCGTTTCTTTATTTATGTTCGCCGTATTCTCCAATGCATTGATTGACACGCTGTCTGCTCACAGTTAATAGCCAACCAGTGCAATAATATAAGAGCCGTAGAGTAATTTGCCATATGTTCTGCCCCTCATTGGAGAAAAATCACATTCAAAAAGAAGGCGCGTGACGCTGTAATCCAAGCGATGACAGAAGAAGACGTAGAGGAGTGGGAGGAGTTTCTTTTAGCCTAATTTTTACAATGTTTTGTAATGTATTAATTATCACGAGCTGTAATATAAAAAAACATGTAGTCATATCCTAATACTGAGTAAATACATTTGGTTTCAATAGCCTGGTATGGCAAGATGTCTTAAAATATATTTATTTTTTTAACATTTAAACTTAGACCACATTATTAGATTACCTTTTGACTTCATGAATACACATAAATGACAGCTTAATGCTTTTTTAAAAATCTTTTTTATAATATTATTTAATATTTTATTTTTTACTATAATATATATATATTATAATTTCTTATAATATTTTATATATTTTTCTATAATATTTATGTGGCATTTTGTTTTTTTATGTCATTTATTTGATAGTTATGTATACATTATTTTATTTTAAATGGAAGAAAAACCTGTTTTTGACCTCAAAATAAAGCACGTTCCGTCTGTACATGGCTGTAACGAGCAGTTTTGTGGAGCTTGGAATTCTTTATAATTAATTAAAAACAAATATTGCCACATTGATGGCTCAAGAAGGTGTAATTCATTACACATCATTGTTTCATTTTAATATATATATAAAAAAAATTGTAACCAAGTGTTTAAGTGTAATATTTCTGTAAAGGCTAGGGACAGAAAAATGGACATTTCCATAGAATGACCCCTATATATTTTAGGCTATAAATATGTGGCTATGTTATAGCTCTCCTTTGAAGCTCTTGTGTTTTTCTCCTTTTTCCATCTCTCCAATCCTATTCTGCTCACAGATGAAGATGAGTTTTGTTCCCACTTTTGTTGCAGTTTGCTAATTTTTGTAAAATAGATAAAAGAGTGGTTTCACTGTAATATGTTGCAGGCTCATTTATTGGTAATAAATAATTGATAATAAATAATATTGATGATAATAAATCATCAAAAAATATTGGGCTTGTTTTGGGCTTGTTTTTGAAGCTGCGGTTGCTTATTTGTCTCGCGAGAGTTGGCAACTGTGGTCGGGGGTGTTTTGTGTAGTTGGGGCGGTGTTCGCGTCGCGGTCTCGCTGATTCCACGTGGAACAAATACAAACTGAAAAACCTGTGAAATCCAAGTTGAAAGGTTCTGAGAATGTTCAACATCTGTATTCATTTTATTGTTTACATTTGTTTTGTTTTCATTAGGAATCCAGCAAGCACTTTATATTTCATTAATACTAAGCAGATGTCAGTTTTTGTTCAGATCAAAATGTTTTGACATTGTATATTACAATTGTAACTTAAACTGTGAACCTTTAAAGCAGGGTCTAAAAATATATATGGTCTTTTTTATAAAATAAATTTTATACATACATTTAAGTAAAGAATCCTGCAAGCACTTTAATTTTTCCCCCTTGACTCGTACTGCACAAAAAGTGGTTCAATAATGTTGAATGTTACAGGGACTGATTATTGCAAATGCAGATCCCAGTGTGTTCTGGTTAAACAATTTTTATGTATTTATTTATTTCTAAGGTTTGCATATGGTGGTGTGCTCTTAATGACAGCTTTCCTAAAAATATATCCTATTCCTAAAATAAGAAATATCCCAATATATCGCCTTGCTTACAGTATCGCAATATATCGTATCGCAACCCCTGTATCGTGATACACATCGTATCGTACGTATCGTATCGCCAGATTCTTGCCAATACACAGCCCTATTCGATTCCGCCAAACTCGCTCTACTCTCTTTTCACATCCCGTATCACATCAGAAAGGCATTTATTTTCAATAAAAATGAAGGAAATAATCAAAAACTGGAAAATAACCTGATTATTGGTTAAGGGTAGGGTTAGTTGTAGGGGCGGCATCCGGTTAATAATTTTAATACAAATTATAATTTACACTCAATACCTTATTATTGTAAACTGTTTTATAATGTAGCCTACTACAATACAGGTGCAGATATCGCCCACTATTTGCAATAAGTAGTATAAACAGCATCAAACTACTATTACTGCAAGAAAATATTACTATTATTAAATAGTGTAAAAAATGAAAGTAGTTTCATATTATTAGTGTGAATAGAAATATGTGAAATGCTCATAGATCATTACATGTTTGTTCTTTTTTACATTTACCCCAATAAAACACACTTGTCAAGTTTCCCGACATGATTAAATAGTGCTGTACTATGAAGACACCATTTTATGTATCTCTTTTGAGATAACAGTCTCTATTCCATATTATTTTATGTTGTTTTGCCAAATGATTTGATGTATTATATATGTTGGTTTGTAATGTTTGTTGTAACTATGTTGTTTATTTGTATAAGCAAACTCGGCTGCCTATCTTGGCCAGGACACTCCTGGAAAAGAGATTTTAATCTCAGTGAGTCTTTTTCCTGGTTAAATATATATGTATTAGAATAAAGAGTTATGAAACCAAAAGTAAACATGAAAAAAATGACATGAAGTTATTTTTTTTGTTATGGCTAAATGAAAGCTTGCGCACGGATTATGAATTTGTGGGTACGGTTTCAAAAACCGTATGGTTTACAAAATCTGAGCACACGGATTGGAAATTTGTGGGTACGGTTTATCCGTGGGCACGATTTGTTAAACCGAGGGAACAGTTTAAGAATTCGTGAGTACGGTTTATAAACTGAGGGGACGGATTGTTATTTTTTTCTCCTACAGGTGACGTGCGGGGCTCCGTATATTTCAACATGTTACATTTGTTATTTCTGATAACTGAAAATGGCTTTCTTACTAGTAACAATCACATTCATGATATCAGAAATGATCATTCTCACTAGTGACAATTAAATTGTTGATATCAAGAATTAGCATTTTAACTAGTGAAAATGTAATTGCTGATATCAAAAATAGCCATTGTTACTAGTAGAAAACTAATTCCTGATATCAAGAATTAACATTTTAACCAGTAAAAACTGAATTGTTGATATCAAGAATTCATATCCTTGTTTAGGAATAAAAGTCAAAACGGCTTGGCATAAACTGTCTTATCAGACATGTTACAGAGAATCAGGTTTGGTGATAGTAACGTTACATTACGGATTTGCACAGTGTTGTATACTTCATCTGAACCTCTGAGCTCAGGCGTGTTTCCTAATTGTTTCAGAGTCGCACTGGTTTGACAGTGAGGTTATTCGTGCTCACAGAGTTGAACTGGTTGAACTCCACTGGTGTTGCAGGCTATACTGTCACTTCCAGACCAACCAAACAGAGTGAAAAAGGACACTCACAGCGTTGGGTGATGCTCCACTTTGTTCTGTCAGTGATTTGAAGATGGTTGGTGTGGCCGTATTCTTCAGGCGTAGTCCCGTTGAGGTATAGTCCTCCTGTGTAAAATGCTCGGAGCAAACACGCCAGTTCTTCAGCATCTGTACTGGAGTCGTTGGATCCATGTTCAAACAAGCCAGCCATACTTTCCTCCGTTTGTGGTGAGTGGGAATCCTGTGAAACATGACGCTGCTGTACACTTTCTGCTTGTTATCACAACCCTTTACAATGCACGTAATCGCCATGATTATTCACAAGCTATCTTACTACCTGACTGATCTGCTCAAACTACTGCTGATAGCGCAGGCGAGCAGGTCACGGTGGTTGTATTGACGGAAGTTAGCGGGAGTGATGATATTACTGCGCCGAGGTCGAAGTGCTCTTCCGCCACACATTATAGTCATTTTTATCCGCTTAGAAAATCGCCACGTTTTATTTTGTGCCACTCATGTAACTCCTCATGTAACCGTCTTTAAACAGAGAAAACATGGAAGTGTTTGGTGGCTTCTAAATTCATCCCTGTTTGGATCCTAAGGAATGAATGGTGCTAAGCTAAGCTAAGCTAGGGGTGTTCGATTCCGGGTTTATTGGAGTCGACTCCGATTCTCGATTCTCAGCGGAGTCGACTCCTCGACTCCATTTACTTGAACAGTGACTCTTGAACCCTCTCCCCTACCCTCGTCGGGGACAAAACAAACTACAAGCCTAGCTTACTGTGTCTTCTTTGGCAATTCAACCTTTGAAACAAGAGGCTATTCCAGCTTAATACCAGCACGTCTTTAATGAGTGTACGGACACCGGCGCTGTGTTCATAATCCTGCCGTGCCACACGCATAGTTTTCCAATAAATTACATTATTTATATTTGTCCCAAATTATTGTTAATGTACATAATGGCTGTCTGGAAGATGAGCATTTTTAGCAAAACGTTGTCTTTCTGTGGCTCTAAATGATATTATAATTGGCACAGCGGCCTAATAAATGTCCTCACTTGCGTTATTATAGACTATACAGTATATATATATATATATTTATATTGTAGTCAACATTTGAAGTGGATCAAAAAAGTTTATTAAAGTTGTCCTAAGACAAGAACGGGTATTGTTTTGGTTTTAGGACAACTTTGATGAAAGTATATTTCATCTTAAATATATGTTTGATCATACAGTAAGAACAGCTGTAATCTGCCTCTATGTGAAAGCTGTTCATTGTGACTGAGCTGGGTTTATTGAAGGGCAGAGAGGATTGTTTTAGGCCTGGAAATCACAGTTTTAGTTTCTCATAATTAACTCAATTTTTATGTTTTATTGAAGAGCAGAGAGGACTTTTATTTTGCTCTGGCGGCGTGACGTCATAGGGCTGCGCGCGCTCCCGCGTCTGTTGTGATTCGGCTCAAGAAAGGTCTGTGTTTTTAAGTATTTAAACTGCTTAAACTGATAGAAACCGTTCAGTCAATTGTATAGTTTTTAAGCGACGCAAGATTAATTATTTGCTATTGAATGTATTATTGTAATGCTTTGTCTAACATTAATAGGCGTTGTTTTGTGAGTAAACGCATCCGCTCATTAAAGGTGCGTCTCATTTCGCTCCCTGTGTCCTGAATCAGTTTATCATCAACACTAATTAACTCACTTCTCAGTAGCGACGGAGAAACTGATCCTGCATCCCAATGTGCATACTACCTGTCTGCCCTAAATAGTATTGAAAAAATATCACATAGAATTTAGGATGGATATATTCACACTGGGACGCAGTCTGAGCTTTTTGAGACTCGATTGAATCGGTTCAAGTTTCAAGTTTTATTTGTCACATACACGACTATACAGAGATTGTATAACCAGCAGTGAAATGAGAGTCAGGTCCGCTCCATGGACAGTGCAAATATTGAAAAATACAACACAAGGGAAGTATACATAAAATAAAATGAATAAAAAATAAGATATAAAGAATAAAATATAAAAGAATGTGCATGACAGTATACTGTAGACTTAAATATTAAGATAAGCATGACTGTACAGAGAGGAATGTGCAAACAGGTTGAACATGGTTGACATGAAGCAGCCAATCACAAAAAAATAAAATAAATGTAAAAAATAAGATAAGATATGATATCAAGACACAGAAAGTGTTGTGTGCAAATGAGCAAATGACATTGACAGTATGAGGTAGAGAGTAATGAATGTGTGATTAGTGATTTGAAGTAAGTCAGATGATGTTAAGAGGCTGAGTTTGAGTTTAGGAGTCTGATGGCCTGGGGGAAGAAACTCCTCCTAAGTCTCTCAGTTTTTGCCATCAGGCTGCGGAAGCGCTTACCAGATGGCAGCATAGTGAAGAGGCAGTTACCGGGGTGATTTGAGTCCTTGATGATTTTGACAGCTCTGCTTCTGCAGCGTTTGAGGTAGATGTCCTGCAGAGAGGGGAGAGCAGACCCAGAGATACGCTCAGCTAAGCGCACAACTCTCTGCAATCTTGGCTGGAGCTGTTTCCATACCACACTGAGATGCACTGAGTCAATCCTCGGTTGCTTCTCAAAAGATTCAGTGACTCGATTGAATCGGTTGCTTCTCAAATGATTCAGTGATTCGAATCTCCGCTGATCACCTGCTGGTCAAAACTGTGTAAATGCAGCGAGAACAACAAACACAACTATTACAAACCAGCTGAAAATCTTCTAATGCGTCTTAAAAACCTGATGAAAATGTTATCATGCTAGTGTGAGTTAGTGTATATAATCTACAAATTCTGATTTACTGTATATACATCACAACTAAATATGAACTGTTTGTATAACTTGTGCTCTTATGAATTTGCAGCGCAAGTTTTGAGTGTTTTTGTCTAATCAGGTGATGTAACTGACTCCCTTACTAGTGTGCTGACTACTGAACTAGTGTGCTGACTACTGAACTAGTGTGCTGACTACTGAACTAGTGTGCTGTCTACTGAACTAGTGCGCTGACTACTGAACTAGGGAGCTGATGGAGAGATTTAGTTTGGGTTTATTTTTCTCTCTGTTCATTGTTCTCTTCATCTTAAACACACAGAAAAACTCCTGCTGAAGCGACTGAGATCCACGTGACACACTGTTATAAAGATGGAGATTATTAAAGAGGAGAGTGAAGACTTCAGGATTGAAGCAGTATTTAGTCTGAAACAAGAAGAGACTGAGGAACAAACAGGTTGGTTTCTTTCTCAAAGCTTGACTCACTCATCTGATCCAGTTATTAAATAATAAAGGTACAAAGCAGGTTAAGTTAAATGTACAAATAATTATAAAATGCTATAGACCGCGAATAAGATTGCAAAGAATAATAAGAATAGGCTAAATGATGTAACATCTCTTGTGCGTCGCAAATTTTTTTTTTTTGGTTGTTTTACTCAAATTGTATGAAAGTGAGTAAAGAAGCAAATCTTGCTCTTTTACACATTTTGTTGATGAGAGAATTGTAAACGAAGTCCGTCCCTTCTTTTAGGATTTACACAGGTTTAATTTATTTGTTTGTTTTAATAGGCCTGCGAAATTTAGTTCCTTATGCGGCTGCAAATTTCTTGATCAGTGAACAGATTTTTTCCTCAAGTAGTTGTCAAAATAAAGGACAGGTAAGGTAACCAATAGCCTCAATGCATGTGCGTGACAAAAATGCATGCTGTTGAACGCGGCAGCGGCGGTGCCTACAGCGGTAAAAAGAACTTTGGTTGGCCACCTACTGTACGAATTCACACTGGAGAGAAGCCTTTGCATGAACTCATCATGCATGTGGAAAAGTTTCATGAAAAAGGGAGTCCTAAAATCCACATGAGAGTTCACACTGGAGAGAAGCCATACACATGCCAACAGTGTGGAAGGAGCTTCACACAAAATGAAAGGCTTAAAGTCCACATAAGAATTCACACTGGATAGAAGCCTTTCACTTGCCAACATTGGAAAGGGCTTCTCTCAAAGAGGAATCTAAAAGTCCACAGATAATTCAAACTGGAGGACAGTTGGAAGGAGTTCAAAACAGCAATAAACTTCTGTGGCCGTAGAGTAAGGTAACAGAGTACGTTTTGAGTTGACAAAACCCGAAAAAGCCAACCTGGTTTAGATAGTCAGCGTCACAAGCCCGATTAAACTAGTTTGAACCAGTTTGCAATAACTGGAGCACGTGCACCTGATTAACACGTGCAGCAAACAGCAGTCACAGGGAACTGGAGAGCATCAGCAAAGCGTCAGTTTGATTCACTTCTCGTGAGAGTCAGCGCAATTCATTTTTTCTGCTGAAGATAAGAGATTGTATACAAAGGAATCAACTGAATTTAATTATTTTTAATTCACACAGAGCTCCAAAAGCTCAAATTTAATTTAAATTCGGAGCTAAAATAATGGTCACTTCATATAATAATTAAATAAATATATTATAGAATTATAAACAATTACAATTAATGTAATATTAATATAAAAATAAGTAGCTGCAAAAGTCTGCAGTTTTTCCTAAAATTCTGTGACTGTAAACTGCTTTGATCTGGAGCGAAATACGGGAAGTAGCTTCTTTGCATCAGATATGTCACTTTGCTCTCAGCTATTGTCCAGTTTGGGTTTCATGTCTACCCAAACAAAACAGGGTAGCCATGTACGTAATTACCATAGCAACGCAATCCGCTCAGAACCAACCCATTTTCTTGAGCTTGCTCAAACTAAACGTGAACTTACCTGGGTAAAAACCTAAACCGGCTTCTTGTTACAGGCCACAGGTTCCATGAGAATTCACACGGGAGAGAAGCGGTTTACTTGTGATTTGTGTGGAGTTCTGTCTGAACTAAAGTTTCAAAAAAGAAAAGCATGTCTCCACAGCATCAGCCATTTTATGTGAGTGGAATGTGAACAACCTTGAATGTGAACAGGGACCATGCCGCCATTTTCCTCACACCGGAATTAAACAAGGCTGCTCAGGAACCCCCGGTGAAGAGAGCAGTGACGCGCGTCCTTCCAATGACATGCTAAGGCGGCTATTGATGACGTCATGGGCATGTTCCGGGCGAGTTCATCTGACGTCAGCGAGTTCACGGAGACATTAAGCTTTGTAAACATGCTAACCAGCAAGCTACAGAAACAATAACTGTAAGGACCTTCCCAAATTGAAACCATGGGTGGACAGAACAATCCAGCGCTGTAAAAACGCACTGCCGCATACAATGAGGCATTTTGTCTGGAAGTTGAGTGGTACAAAGCATGGCTATACTCTCCACGTGCAGTAAGAGCCGCCAAACTCCGTACAGGGAGAGAATTGAGTCTCATTTTCAGCTCAATGACTCTCACGCATGTGGCAGGGACTGAGACCATCTTTGCCTTTGGCCTGCAGAGGTGAGAGCAGATCCGTTGCTGCATGTTAAACAACGGCCGCTCATGGCGGCAGCGCATGCATGTCAGGAAGCAGCAGGCAGAGCAGGAAATAGTCACCGTTCACTCGGAGGGAAAAAGGGAGTCAGGAAAGCGGCCGGACCTGATTGGATTACTGGCCGTGTTCTGAGGTCCTGCGCTGATCAGCTTGCTGGTTTGTTCACTTCACTTTAATGAGTCCCTTGTTACCTCTGTGGTTCCCACCTCCTTTAAAAAATCTTCACATCCCTTGCCTAAGAACAATAAACCCTCTTGCCTGAGACTATCGCCAGTTGCCCTCACACAATAGTCATGAAGGTTTTTGAGAGACTTGTAAAGAACCCATTTGCTCCTCCATCCCTGTTACTTTGGACCCTCTTCAGTTTGCCTATCACCCAAATAGATCTACCGAGATGCCATCTCTCACATACTGCACTCCTCCCTCACTAGAGGTCTGCACCCGACCCGAGCCCGATGAAACTTTCGGGTTTCGGGCGGGTTTGGGTTAATATTTAATAAAGCCTCGGGCTCGGGCTTGTCTATATGTAGGCACGCTGCTTTCATAAGCACACACACACGTTATTGCACACACACTGAACACACAGCACGGATAGAAGCCTAGGCTACTGACATTTCTCTGCAATGAGGGGGTAAAAGCATTGTTTTTGAAGTAACTAAACCTCATTGCTTGTAGAGAGAGACGCGCAGACGCAGGTTCACACAAGAAATCCCTCTCTCTCTGTCTCTCTCTGGCTAATTCAAATAAATTAATTAACTCTTCTCTCAAAGAGGACATCTAAAAGAAAATTATCATAATTTCCGGTGGAAGAATTACATGATAATTCAAACTGGAAGGAGCAGTGTGTTTCTTTACATGAAGGAGCTACAGCATCTTATTTATTTATTTATTTTAAATTGGCTACGTTGTAAAAAAAAAAAAAAAAAGACTTCGGGTCGGGTTCGGGCTAAATTTAACTGTGTCGGTCGGGTCGGGTCGGGTCAGACGATCTCGGGTACGGGCCGGGTTCGGGCTCAGTTTAAAGCCCGTGCAGACCTCTACCTCACACATATTGACAGCAGCAATGGGAACTATGTAAGGCTGCTATTCATTGACTATAGCTCAGCTTTCAATACTATAGTTCCCATCAAGCTAGCTTCTAAACTTACAGACCTCGGCCTAAACTTTTCACTTCAACTGGATTCAAGACTTCCTCACCGGCAGACCTCAAGTGGTGAAAGTAGCAGTTCACCTAAACCCTTAGGAGCCCCACAGGGCTGTGTCCAGCTCTACTCTCTCTACACACCTCGGCCTAAACTTATATTATTTTCACTGTGGTTCTGGGCCTCTCAATGATGCAACTTGGATGAGGTGGATTCAAGACTGTCTCTCTCTGAATTCCACACCAGGAAGGCAGACCTCTTATGATCAGTGGGACCCCTGTGGAGAGGGTGAGCAGCTTCAAGTACCTTGGTGTAAACATCTCCATGGACCTGACTTGGACTACACGCATTCAAACACAGGTTAAGAAAGCCAGGCAAAGACTGTACCATCTGCGTCAGCTGAGGAAATTCAGGGTATCACCAACAATCCTGAAAACTTTCTCTTCAGGGACCATAGAAAGTGTTTTGACTCAGTGTATTTCAGTGTGGTACGGGAACAGCTCCAGTCAAGACTGCAAAGCCCTGCAGAGAGTTGTGCGCTTAGCTGAGCGCATCTCAGGGTCTGCTCTCCCCTCTCTGCAGGACATCTACCTCAAACGCTGCAAAAGCAGAGCTGTCAAAATCAAGGACTCGAACCACCCTAGTAACTGTCTTTTCACTCTGCTGCCATCTGGTAAGCGCTTCCGTTGCCTGATGGCAAAAACTGAGAGACTTAGGAGGAGTTTCTTCACCTAGGACGTCAGGCTCCTAAACTCAAACTCAGCCTCTTAACATCAACATGCCTCCACTTAATAATCACTTAACGATCAGTAAGATATTCATTATTCTCCACCTCATACTTACAGTGTCATTTGCACACAGCACTTTCTGTGTTTTGGTATTTTATTTAAATTTTTTGGGGATTGCTGCTACATGACAACCATGTACAACCTGTTTGCACATTCCTCTCTTGTACATTCCTGCTTATCTTAATATTTAACTCTACAGTATACTGTCATGCACATTTTTATATTTTATATTTTGTTCTTTAGATCTTATTCTTTACTTATTTAATTTTATGTATATTTCCTCTGTGTTTGTATTCTATAATATTTGCACTGTCCATGGAGCGGACCTGACTCACATTTCACTGCTGGTTATATACTCTATATAATCATGTATGTGATAAATAAAAATCTTGAATCTTGAATATTGTCTGCATTGATAGTCTAGGGCAGGGGTCACCAAACTCATTCCTGGAGGGACACTGTCCTTCAGAGTTTAGCTCCAAAACCAATTAAACACACCTGAACAGCTAATCAAGGTGTAACTAGGCATAGATGATTGGAACTAAACTCTGCAGGACAGTGGCCCTCCAGTACTGAGTTTGGAGACCCTTGGCAGTGACATATGTGCAACTGCGCCTCCGGCGACCCATGTTCAAATCCTGATTTGCAATCCTTTGCCGATCTCGTTCCCCTCTCTTCACCCCCATGCTTTCCTGTCAGTCTCTACTGTCCTGTCCTAAAAAAAAAGCCCAAGAAACATATCTAGGTTACGTATGTTACTAGAGATGCACCGATTGACCAGCCAGTGATCGGAATCGGACGATTTTTCGCATGACCGGCCCGGATCGGTGACCGGCCGGTCAATCTCACGTCTTGCCTGATTCCGAGCCGATCCTTTTATTGCCAGCGGCGCAGGCAATGACGTCACAGTCACGCGCACACTCACAGTCGCGTGTAAACACGTAGTTTCAGCAGGATTCTAATTTTAATTGCATTCAGTGTAAACGGCGACTGATAATGTATTTATGTCGTGCCAGATGAGGCTTGCACAGCCTGAGTGAGTGTGTGAGAGAGATAGCACACACAAAGTAACTCACAGAAATTTATAGACGCATACTGAGGTAGATTTTTTTTTTTTTTTTTTTACAAAATATGATTTAGATAAGCAACATTATACGGCTATGATGTTTCCCCGAATATCAATATCAACACGATTGCAATGTGACACTGATTTTATACATTAGTATTTCAATAAACAAGAAGTTAAATTTAAGTGACTTAGATTTTAGACAAAATATTGACTGTTTTTGCTCAATTTCGCTGATGAAAATAGTTCCGATCAAAGCCACCGCAGAACTGTTGTGTGTCTCCGAGCAACACACAGCGGTGTTTCGTTACTGAATGAATCCATGGTCTTGCACGAATCGAGTGAGTCAATGATTCAGTGGCCCATTCATAAGGACAGTCACCTGCCTCGTTTCTGAATGATTCAGCCGTATGAATGAATCGATTGAATGAATCAATAAATAACTCACTCATTAAAACAGACACTTTCCACCACCTACTGGTGGTTTAGTCATATTTAAAAGTATCATTGCATTTTTTCAACATTTATTTGTATGTTTAAAAAATATGTAAAACATTAATCTTATAAAATTCTTTATGCATTTGAAATTTTGCAGTGTAAATGCATCTAATGCCACTTCAGATGCAGCTTCTGTTTCCTCAGGAGTGGAAAGATGGAGTTTGGTAATACTAATTTCATTTGAATGGTAACAACTCTACAGTTTCTTATTATGCTAACTGAATTAATTGAAACAAAGTAAGAATTTGATGTGAAAGATAACATTTAATAAGGTTAGGGGAAAAATGACCATTTATTAACAGTGTGAAATGACATCCGTTTTGTTTCATACAGCAACTCATTTTAAGTTAACTATTTCTTCCTCTTTCCAGTCACAGAGCACTTTATTTTGAGAGTTGTTTAAGTGAGAAAAATCTGTAACTTAGTCCAGATTGGGGAAATTGTAATGTTTAATAATTTCTTTATTATGTAAATAATTTTTGCATTGAAATTTGCATAGATTTTTGTTTGTATATGCTGTCAATGATAGTTCTTAGAAATCAAATCGGAATTGGTAAAAAACGGTATCGGCAGGTCACACTTCCAAAAAATCGGAATCGGCCAAGAAAATTGCAGTCGGTGCATCTCTATATGTAACCCTAGTTCCTCGAGAGAACGAGACGCTGCGCCTGAAAACGCTATGGGAACGCCTTCAGCGTGACCGGCTCTGAATACAAGTGTAATCTATCCAATGGATGGACGAGACGTCACGGGCAAGGTGACATAATGACCAGCAGGTATAAAAGCATGTGCGGTGAAACCGGCGTCAGCTTCTAGGAATGAAGCAAGCGCGGGCAGGGATGCCGGAGGTGTGGCCTCGAGATGCAGTGTCTCATTCCCTCGAGGAACTAGGGTTAGTTAACGTAACCTAGAGATGTTCCTCGTCAGGAACTCGAGCTGCGTCCGAAAACGCTATGGGAACGAGATACCCATGCCGCCAGACTTCCAAGTCCCTGCCCAGTGTGTATCCCTCAGGAGCACATCAAGGGCGAGAGGACGGAAAAGCCTGGGGTGGCCCGCATGTCCAGGCCTTAGAACCTGACAAAGGTCAGGGGTGTAGACCATCCCGCAGCGTTGCAGATGTCCTGTATAGGGACACCTGCGAGGAAGGCCTTGGAGGCCGCCACACTCCTGGTGGAGTGAGCCTTGACTCCCATCGGCGAGGGAAGATCAGAGGACTCATAGGCAATGTTGATGGCATCCACAATCCACCGACTGAGGGTCTGTTTGGAAGCAGGAAGACCCCTCTTAGGGGGACCGTAGCAGACTAGCAATTGGTCCCCCTTTCTCCACAGGGCAGCTCTGTGGACGTATGTATCCAGTGCTCGCACTGGACACATACAGTTAAGCTTCTGCTGGTCTGGCTCCCTGAAGGGAGGAGGACTAAAGGCCTGCAGTACGACAGGCTGTGGCGTGAAGGAAGGAACCTTAGGGACGTACCCTGCACGAGGGTACAAAAAGGCTTTGGCCATGCCAGGCGCAAAGTCCAAGTGAGTAGGGGCCACTGAAAAGGCCTGCAGATCCCCAACTCTCTTTAGAGAAGTAATCGCCAGAAGAAATACAGTCTTCAGAGTGAGATGGCGATCAGAGATCTCCTCAATAGGCTCGAAGGGAGGCCTACAGAGAGCTTCCAACACCACAGCCAGGTCCCAAGGTGGAATATGGGACCGAACTGGGGGCCTTGGCCTCAGCGCACCACAGAGGAAACGCGTAACCAGGGGGTGTCTGCCCACTGACTGTCCACCAAGAGAGGCGTGGTAGGCCGAAATTGCCACCACATAAACCTTCAAGGTGGAGTGGGTTAACCCTGCGGAGAGACGAGCCTGCACGAACTCCAGCACTGTACCAACCGGGCAGTTAACTGTGTCGAGCTGGCGGTCTCCGCACCATGAAGTGAAGAGTCTCCACTTCAGGGCGTACAGTTTCCTCGTAGAGGGAGCTCTGGATTGGAGGATGGTCTCAACAACCTCAGCTGAGAGACCGGAAGCTATGAGCTGTGCCCCCTCAGGGGCCACACCCACAGCTTCCACAACTCCGGCCGGGGGTGCACCAGGGTGCCCCTGCCTGCGAGAGGAGTGCCCTCCTGATGGGAATTTCCCATGGAGAGCCGTCAAGGAGAGAAATCAGATCCGAGAACCATACTCGGCCCGGCCAGAACGGGGCTACTAGCAGCAGCTGAACCCCGTCCCAGCGCACTCTCTCCAGAACTCCGGGGAGCAGAGCAATCGGGGGAAAGGCGTACAGACGAAGCCGCGGCCAAGTTTGTACCATGGCATCCAGCCCCAACGGAGCTGGATGAACTAGAGAGTACCAGAGGGGACATTGCGATGTCTCCCGAGTCGCAAAGAGGTCCACCTGAGCCTGGCCAAACACTCTCCAAATCTGCTTCACCACTTCGGCGTGAAGCATCCATTCCCTGGGCCTCGGCCCTTGCCTCGACAGGATGTCTGCGCCCACGTTGAGATGCCCAGGGATGTAAACCGCTCTCAGCGAGAAGAGTTTGCCCTGGGACCACACAAGGATCTGGTGCGCCAGCCTGTATAGGGGGTGCGACCGCAGACCTCCTTGTTGGTTGATGTAAGAGACCACCGCAGACCTCCTTGGTGGTTGATGTAAGAGACCACCGCTGTGTTGTCGGTGCGCACCAACACATGGTGATCTCTTAGGTCTGGGAGAAAGTGTTTCAGAGCCTGAAACACCGCCAACATCTCCAGCCAATTGATGTGCCAGGTGAGATGGCGACCACTCCACAGACCGCGGGTAGGGTGGTTACTCATGACCGCGCCCCAACCGGTGAGGGATGCATCCGTCGCTAGCGTTACGCGGCGATACGGAGCTCCCAACACCGGGCCCTGAGACAAGAACCAAGGTTGTCTCCACATGTCTAAGGCACGTAGGCACTGCCGCGTGACCTTGATCATGCGAAGCGGTTTTCCCCTCGGGGAGAACCCCTTGGTCTTGAGCCACCACTGTAGGGGTCTCATGTACAGCAGGCCAATAGGTATCACGTTGAACGCAGCTGCCATCAGACCCAGCAGCCTCTGAAACTGCTTGACAGTGAGTGACTGGCCTTCTCTCACTCTCCTGACTGCCGCGAGGATCGAATCGATCTGAGCAGGGGACAAACGTGCCTGCATCGTGGTCGAATCCCACACCACACCAAGGTAAGTGGTTCTCTGTAATGGAGAAAGCACACTCTTCTTGGCGTTCAGTCTTAACCCCAACACTTCCATGTGAGCGAGAACAACATCTCTATGTTGAGCCGCTATCCGCTCTGATTGAGCGAGAATCAACCAATCGTCGATGTAATTGAGTATGCGGATGCCTTGTAGCCGCAACGGAGCTAACGCAGCATCCACACACTTTCTAAAAGTGCGGAGGTGAAAGTGCTAGGCCGAAGGGAAGAACCCGATATTGGTAAGCTTAGCCCCCAAAAGCAAACCTCAGGAACTCTCTGTGAGAGGGAAGAATGGATATATGGAAGTATGCGTCCTTTAGATCGATCGTGACAAACCAGTCCTTGGACTTGATCTGAGACATGACCTGCTTGAGAGTGAGCATCTTGAACTTCAGTCTGCTGACTGAGCGGTTCAACTGAAGCAGATCTAAAATGGGACGCAACCCTCCATCCTTTTTGGGATCAATGAAGTACTGGCTGTAGAACCCGGACTCTCTTTCACGAGGAGGGACCACCTCGATGGCCTCCTTTCTCAAGAGAGTTTCTACTTCTCGTTCCATTACCAGAGCCTGCTCGGGGCCCACCAGAGTGGGATTCATACCGTTGAATCGAGGCAGAGGAGAACTAAACTGGATTCTGTAGCCTCTCTCTACAGTGTGCAGGACCCACTGAGACACATTTGGCAGTAGTTTCCACGCTGCCAAACAGTCTACTAAGGGAACCAGTCTCTCGAGACTGGCCTCTGGTGTAATCAGAGCTGCTAGTTCGGAGCCCTGGAACGGCATCCCGGCAGGGAACAGCCGAACTAGCTGCTCCAGAGACCCCCGAAGGGGTGGCGAGCATCCCAGCTCCGCTACGTTTCCGGGCGGAAGAAACTAGGATGTACGCTCGCTGGAGATCGCTGCGCCCTGGAACACCGTACGTGGCAGGGTTAGGAGACCGATCTCCTGAGGGCACTGAAGAGAGACGGGCACCATGTACTGCGGTGAATGCTGCTCTTCCCCAGAGGGGGCTGCCCTCATAAGCCCTGGGCCATAAGCATCAGGGCTTCATGGCTGAAGACCTCTTTGCCCGAAGGATGGTCCGCAGATCCGGCTTAGGCTTCGAGGCCCCCGACCGAGAGCCTCGCTTACCGCCCCGGCGGCAACACTCTCTTTCTGGGCCTCCCTGTATGAGGAGCCAGGAGCTTGAGCTAGAGAACAGCGAGGGAGAAACCGCTGGAATGCCGCCGCTTGCTTCTTGGCCTCCTAGTGCCTGTCGCCAACAGCACCAACGGCCTCGCCAAAGGAGACAGCGGGGCGTCCAGAAGGAAGACCCTGTCACGATCCTTAATATCCGACAGGGTCAACCAGAGATGCCTCTCCGCCACCACCAGAGCTGCCATAGACCGCCCAATAGCACGGGCGGTCTCCTTGGTGGCACGGAGAGACAAATCAGCGGTTTTGCGGAGTTCACTTATTTCCTCCGCATGAATGATGAATGAGGACGGTGATAGAGACTCGCTAGTCTCCGATTCCTCCATCAGATCCAGCTGTAAACCCCTCGAGAGCCGGCTCTGCGTGCTCCGCTCCCAAACAAACCACACACAAGCTGTGTGTATCACCTGCAGACATGTAGCATTTGCAGGGAGAATCTGCTCTCGCCCTTAACATGCTTAGCCTTGTACTGGCTCTTAGGCATGTTTAGTTTTTCTTGCAAAGGACAAACAACACCAAATAAGATTACACTTGTATTCAGAGCCGGTCACGCTGAAGGCATTCCCATAGCATTTTCGGACGCAGCTCGAGTTCCTGAAGAGGAATAAGGACTCTGTATACTTGGTTCAAGTTTACGGCATTAACTATTTACTGCAAAACAAGCTGTAAGTTTTTTTTATTTTATTTTAGGTATTGTCAGAAATGTGGGATATTCATATAGAATTTTATTATATTGTTAATGTAACCATTAAAGCTCTTTTTACAATACAGATTGTCAAAGCAGCTCTAAACAATGTAATGACATGAAAAAATAGCCTAATAAATTGACAATGTTTTTTTGTTTTTTTCGGGTCTCAGGAGGATATTTACCTGTAGTTGTTAATGACAATGGGTGTCTTCTTATTTGTTTATGCTTTCATTTTTCATTCTTACTGTTAATTAGAAAGACAGACAACAGAAATACATGGAATGTGTGAACTAGCACTTCACTGTGAGTGCAGTGTTGCTGAATGATACTTTTAAACTGATGTGCTCGACACTCTTACTTTTGGGTCGACACTCTTTTAATATAGTGAAATAATGATTTACAGTGCCTCTTTGATTTCTTGTTGATTATGGCAAATCTGCTTCTTCCACACAGAAATTCAGCTGGAATATTCCCATCAGTTTACAGATGCAGACGAGCATCAAATCATCAGTAAGAAATCTGTAAAGACTGAGTTTATTAAAGAGGACAGAGAAGAGATGAGAGATCCAGAACTCTGCAGAATCAAACACACTGAAGAACAAACAGGTTGGTCTTTATTCTTCATTAATAATGCTGATGGTTCTAAAGTTTCAAGTAGTTTTAGAATTTGTTTGTTGTAATTGGAAAAATCTTTAGAGATCTTCACTAACATAACTAAATCAAATAATAAGAGACACTTTCTATGAACTGGGTAGTTTTTTGCAACAACATTATTTATGTTAGATAACCGTGTTGTTGATCAAACATGTTTAAAAGTTCTTCCTACAGAAACATGGGATTTTTGCCTATTATGTTTTTAAAAACGTGAAAATCAAGGTCAAGTTTCAGGGATGTATATATATTAAATGTAATAGATGTATTCATAAAAGTGCATTAAAATTATCTAAATTTTGTATAGCAATTGTCTACTTTCCAGTGTTACATCAGGGTTCAATTTAAAGACCTGCACTCCCGTGGGACCCAACACAACAGGGTGCGGCGCGGGACAACTCTTGATGGGCGGGTGTGGGCGGGAAGAGACTTGTGTGTGTGCGGGATGCGGGAGAGAAAAATTATTCGCGGGACTCCCGCAAAATAGAAATGATCTAAACATAAAATGTCTAAAACATATAAATTGTTATTTATCTGTTGCACAAAAGCAAAAAGAACAACTAATATTAACATTAAAATGATTAACATGCGCAAGCTAGGCAGAGTTTCTGTTTATAACACGTTTAAAAGGTTGTGCAATGTAGCCAATCACAGACTCAGCTGTTGATTTCTGGAATGCAATGGCCAATCAGAGGTGACTCACCGCAGTGATGAAATTGCGTGCTCACGAATCGTCGCATTTTAATACACGAAGTGTAGACATTGTGAACGATTCATTGTGCATATGTTCATTGTGTTATAACAGAGCTTTATGAGATCACGATGAACTGAGATGTCAGCTTTTAGTTATAATAAAGGAAGCTGCTCACATTTTGCCATGCCTAACCATACACGCAGCAGCCCATGCTTGCTTTTCTGTTAAAAATAATAGTGGTTTATGAATGTTGATGTTTAGCCTAAATAGCAAATATTTTATCGGGAGTGTTTATGCTGGGATGTTGTGGAGCTTAGGAGATGTTACAGAACCATTTCATGTAAATTTCTCCGATGTACAGAGAAAAAATCTATATAGATTACTTTTATGTGGGCTTTTGCGGGCGGGAGCGGGACAAAACACGAATGTCGCGGGCGGGAGCGGGACCAGATAAGATATATTTGTTTGGGAGCGGGCGGGCGGGGGCGCGGGACAGAATCTTGCGGGAGCGGGACTGAAAAATCCGTCCCGCGCAGGTCTCTAGTTCAATTTTATGTATTTTCACATTTGTATGAGTTACTGACAAATGTACTGTTTTTACATTTATTTCAGAGTTGATTAAAAAAAATGAGGACAATGAAGAATTGAGTGAAGTTGAGGAAAAAAATCACTGTCAAAGCAAACAGAATGATTTAAATAAAAGAAGAGCCAATAAATATTTCACCTGCACTCAGTGTGGAAAGAATTTGACATCCAAATATAAATTTGATGTTCACATGAGAGTTCACACTGGAGAGAAGGTGTTCAAGTGTTCATACTGTGATAAGAGATTCACTCAGTCAGGAGACCTGAAAATACATGAGAGGATCCACACTGGAGAAAAACCATATACATGTGGTCAGTGCGCAAAGAGTTTCACAATAAAAGGAAACCTTTTGGAGCATATAAAAGTTCATACTGGAGAGAAACTGTACAAGTGTTCACACTGTGACAAGAGATTCAATAATTCAGGATTTCTGAAAACACATGAGAGGGTCCACACTGGAGTGAAACCTTACAAGTGTTCACACTGCGACAAGACATTCACTCAGTTAGGAAATCTGAAAACACATGAGAGGATTCACACTGGAGAGAAAACTTACAAGTGTTCACACTGCAACAAGAGATTCAGTCAGTCAGGACAACTGAAAAGACATGAGAGGATTCACACTGGAGAAAAACCTTACAAGTGTTCACACTGCAACAAGACATTCACGCAGTTAGGAAATCTGAAAAGACACGAGAGGATTCACACTGGAGAAAAAACTTACAAGTGTTCACACTGCAACAAGAGATTCAGTCAGTCAATACATCTGAAAACACATGAGAGGATCCACACTGGAGAGAAAACTTACAAGTGTTCACACTGCAACAAGATATTCAGTCAGTCAATAAATCTGAAAACACATGAGCGGATTCACACTGGAGAGAAACCGTATCACTGCACTGCATGTGGGAAGTGTTTCAACCAATCTTCTACTCTACACAGTCATACAAAAAACATTCACAGTAAGTAGATCAGCTACAGATCCAGCATGTTCAGGTCTGATGCCATGTCCTTGTCAAATGTGACACAATAATGCATCAAACAATAAAATTTCATCTGGATAAATTTGTCATAAGCGACATGACAAAGAAACATTATCTAAAGTTTTCACAGTGAATAAAGTTAATCTTCCTAACCAGCAGATTCAACTCTGAGATTCAGTTCAACTCAAAGATGGAGTTCCTCCCCAAAGAACAATGTCAGAAAAATGTATTCTTGTTTTCATTTTGCTTCATGATACAAATGATATTTGTGTGCTTCCTTATGAGTTTAATGTTGTTCAATTGTCTTATAATGCTTATGTGTCACTTGCAGTTTGCTTGCTCTTTCATGAAGGAAAGCAGAAGATTTTTACAAACTGTTCTTGTTCAGGAAGCAGAAGAAGAGACTAACACTTTTAAGAAAGACTTGGGTCTATTTTAAATTTTGTTCTTCACTGTTGTTTCTAAAATGACTAGTTATTCTTCCACTTATTCCACATGTATTTAGGAAATGCAGATGCAAGATATACTGTCATGTAGCTTTGCATCTAATCCTTCTTTGCTTCTCTTTGTACCTGGTATTAAACCGGCTAAATTATGAAAGACCGTAGTATTGATAAGCTCTGACATTATCAGTTCTGCTTTCAGTACTGGAGAAATTAAGGAAATACACTTACAATTTATTATTGCTACACAGAAGTTATCAAGCTAATTGTATTTTGTGAACTGTTTATGTATGCAGTAAAATCAAGACATTTGTCAGTGATGTGTTTTCATTATTTGTAATCCAGAAGTGAGATCTCTCTTGCACTTTAGGGCTGTGCGATTAATCAAATTTTATTTTTGATTTTGAGTTTTGTTCCAAGGATAATGAAAACAAGATGTTTGAGGTAAATTTATATATTAGAGAAAATCTGGTGTCTTGTGGACTTTATTACTGTGACGTGTGTGTCTGTTAAATCCACTTGACCCTAGTAATCCATTATTATAAGTTTACACCACTGATCTATAATAGAGAACTGGATTGCTCATGACATTATAGAAATGAAGCCACTGCACTGTCATACTGGTATTCCCTAGTATTCTCATACATTCTAGTGAATTAATAGGAAATCAAACGATTTTAATGAAAAAACATCACCTAACGAGTCAGCATTTTTATATCTGAATTATCAATGTACAACGCAAACGTCCTGAATGTAAATTTGTTTAATGTTGTGAATTTCCCCTGCATATTAAAAAGTTAAGTTTCATATTCATAACAGTAGTGAACATCAGATGGACGAGATCCTCAACATATGTAATACAAATGACAAAGTGCTCACAAAATCCGAATAAAGATTTATGGTTTGTATGTGCCTTGTACAGTTATTCACTGTTTATGTAATTATGTTGTTATATTGTTTTTATACTTGCAGTATCTAACTGCAAACGTTTCAACAATGATTTAGTTTACAGCATGCATTTTGAAGCAGTTCATGATTTAAATGTTGGTTAAATTAATAATTAATTCAACATGTATACTAGGGATGTAATGATATCAAAATCTTACGATATGATATTATTGCGATATGAAGTCCACGATACAATATCTATTGTGATATATATATATATATATATATATATAAAAAAATGAATTGGGGAAAAAAAAAAAAATTGTACATTTTAAAGTTAAATTACTCTTTGAGAGTTAAAAATTAGGAGTTCCAACCCATGTGAGACTTTTATTTTATTATTTTTGTGTGTGGTTATATACATGAACATTTTCTTTTTTTATGCAACCATCAACAACATTACTGGTTTGCAATTTAAACAGTTAAACAGTGTTTGATTTAATTTTTTTTAAATGTTCAGTTAAATATTCCAGTCTTCAGTGTCACACGACCCTTCAGAAATCTTTCTAGTATACTGATTTGATGCTGTTATGTCCCGCATGAGTCTAGGGGTATACGTGGACACAACAAAACAACAAATTTTAAAGAGCGCTGGTCTGAGCCCTGCCACAGCACCACAAGCAATACATTACCATAAAGATTATTTTATTTTACAGCTCATGGAACAAATACAAGAGGTATATAGATTTAAACTGACAGAGTGTGTCTGCCTCCTGAACTTTGTTAGGTAGATTGTTCCAGAGTTTGGGCGCTAAATAAGGAAAAGGATCTGCCGCCTGCAGTTGATTTTGATATTCTAGGTATTCAAGTCCATTAAAGGATTGTTAGGCTGCATTAATTAGGTCAACCAGAACCGGGAACACTTCCCATAACACCCGATGTACTTGTAAGAAGATTGACATCTACGCTAATATTAGTCTGTTTCTTTCTTATTCCGAGGTCACCGTAGCCACCCAGATCCAGTCCGTATCCAGATCAGATGATCACTGCAGTCACCCGGCTCCAGTCTGTATCCAGATCAGATGGTCACTGTAGTCACCCAGATCCAGTCCGTATCCAGATCAGATGGTCACTGGAGTCACCCGGATCCAGTCCGTATCCAGATCAGATGGTCACTGCAGCCACCCGGATCCAGTCCGTATCCAGATCAGATGGTCACTGCAGTCACCCGGATCCAGTCCGTATCCAGATCAGATGGTCACTGGAGTCACCCGGATCCAGTCCGTATCCAGATCAGATGGTCACTGGAGTCACCCGGATCCAGTCCGTATCCAGATCAGATGGTCACTGCAGCCACCCGGATCCAGTCCGTATCCAGATCAGATGGTCACTGCAGTCACCCGGATCCAGTCCGTATCCAGATCAGATGGTCACTGGAGTCACCCGGATCCAGTCCGTATCCAGATCAGATGGTCACTGCAGCCACCCGGATCCAGTCCGTATCCAGATCAGATGGTCACTGCAGCCACCCGGATCCAGTCCGTATCCAGATCAGATGGTCACTGCAGTCACCCGGATCCAGTCCGTATCCAGATCAGATGGTCACTGGAGTCACCCGGATCCAGTCCGTATCCAGATCAGATGGTCACTGCAGTCACCCGGATTCAGTCCGTATCCAGATCAGATGGTCACTGCAGCCACCCGGATCCAGTCCGTATCCAGATCAGATGGTCACTGCAGTCACCCGGATCCAGTCCGTATCCAGATCAGATGGTCACTGGAGTCACCCGGATCCAGTCCGTATCCAGATCAGATGGTCACTGCAGTCACCCGGATCCAGTCCGTATCCAGATCAGATGGTCACTGCAGCCACCCGGATCCAGTCCGTATCCAGATCAGATGGTCACTGCAGTCACCCGGATCCAGTCCGTATCCAGATCAGATGGTCACTGCAGTCACCCAGATCTAGTCCGTATCCAGATCAGATGGTGGATCAGCACCTAGAGATGACCTCTATAGCCCTGAACGTCAGCAGAGATCAGGATACCTAGATGAGCCCCAAAGACTGATCCCCAGTGAAGACCTTGTCACCTAGACGGCCATCGGGACAAGACCTCGGGAACCAGATGAGTCCACAGCACAAACTGCTGGTTAGTCTGGCCAGAGGAGAACTGGTCCCCCGACTGAGCCTGGTTTCTCCCAAGGTTTCTCCCAAGGTTCCCACTTAATTTCCAGCGATATCGTCGACTTGATTGCACAGATACTATTTAAACTGAACTGAGCTGGACGATGACATCATTGAATTCAATAATGAAATGCCTTTAACTGAAAATTGAGTGTTTAATCTTGTCATTTTACATTATTGACACACTATTTTCCTATTTTGATATTGGAAAGTTGCTTTGACAATCTGTATTGTTAAAAGCGCTATATAAATCAGAATCAGAATGAGCTTTATTGCCAGGTATGTTTACACATACAAGGAATTTGTTTTCAGAAGACAGAAGCTACCGCATTCACTACTATACCGTCTCTCACACACTATCAAACTCATTCACACGCACTATCAAACTCTCGCGCACGCACTATCAAACTCTCTCGCGCACACACTATCAAACTCAATCACATGCACTATCAAACTCATTCACACGCACTATCAAACTCTCTCGCGCACACACTATCAAACTCATTCACGCACTATCAAACTCTCTCGCGCACACTATCAAACTCTCTCTCGCACACACTATCAAACTCATTCACACTCACTATCAAACTCTCTCGCGCACACACTATCAAACTCTCTCGCGCACACACTATCAAACTCTCTCGCACACACTATCAAACTCTCGCGCACGCACTATCAAACTCATTCACACTCACTATCAAACTCTCTCGCGCACACACTATCAAACTCTCTCTCGCACACACTATCAAACTCTCTCGCACGCACTATCAAACTCATTCACACGCACTATCAAACTCTCGCGCACACACTATCAAACTCTATAACGCGTTGACAGCGTGTCTTTGAAAATTAATTAAGAATTTTGGCATAAATTAATGACATCCAGTGAAAATGACTCAAGCTCTTCCGGGAATCAATTCTGCTGTGATACAGGTCCATTAGCGGACTCTGTGAAATGTTAAATTATTTAAATAACTGAAATGATACTTTAAAAATGAACCTAAAACGGACAGCAGGTGGCGGTAAGTCACCGTCTTTGTCACCGAATCATTTATTCAATATTTATTCAATATTCAAAACAGCTGATTCATTCAGGAACGAGGCAAGTGACTGTCTTTATGAATGGATTATTCAATCATTGACTCACTAGATTCCTCAAAAAAAAAAGAAAAAAAAAGCAGATTTATTCATGAATGAAACATTGTGTTTTGCTTGGAGATGCAGCGGCTCAGCTGTGAATTTGTTTGGAACTGTTGGGACTAGAGCAAAATGAGACGATCGTGTTCCTAAAATGTAAGTCACTTAACAGTAACTTATTGTTTATTTAACTGTTTAAAAAAAAAAAAAAAAAAATCACATTTGCAAACTCCCTTTATAATAAGTAAAATGTAGCTTTCATGATTTGTTCTATGAGGGGCGGGACGTGCACCGACATAGAAAACCATTGGCTGCAGTCTGCACAAAATTCGATATCGTGCAGTTAATCATACACAAAATATCCTGCTATATTATGTGTGTAGGTGGAACGCCAAACCACACCCAGCCATGCATACACAATTCGTTCGGAGTCTGAACACTGTAAACATGTTGGAAAATTGCGTGACGGCGTCGGAAAGAACGTCCGATTGGTCAAACTAACTCCTTCCCTTCAACCTTTCCTGAAGTCTTATTGGCTCACGCCAGTCAAATGACTGGCCAATTGTCGCGAAGTATGCAATGCATGCAAATACTGACGAGTTCGAGAGGCAGTATAAAATGCGGAGCCCGCGACAATTGGCCAGTCATTTGAGTGGCGTGACGCTGTATTCGGACCTGGCGTAATGATGGCTCGGAAACATGAATACAGTTCCTCCAATGATCGTATAGACTGTCCACTAGCTGAGTTTGGTATAGTGTGCGCGAGAGAGTTTGATAGTGTGCGCGCGAGAGTTTGGTAGTGTGCGCGCGAGAGTTTGATAGTGTGCGCGTGAGAGTTTGATAGTGTGTGCGCGAGAGAGTTTGATAGTGCGTGTGAATGAGTTTGATAGTGTGCGCGCGAGAGAGTTTGGTAGTGTGTGTGCGAGAGAGTTTGGTAGTGTGTGCGCGAGAGAGTTTGATAGTGCGTGTGAATGAGTTTGATAGTGCGTGTGAATGAGTTTGATAGTGTGCTCGCGAGAGAGTTTGGTAGTGTGTGCGCGATAGAGTTTGATAGTGTGTGAGAGACGGTATAGTAGTGAATGAGAGAGAGTTTGATAGTGCGTGTGAAAGCTTTGATAGTGAGTGAAATACCTTATAGTAGTGTATGCGAGAGAGTTTGATGGTGTGTGCGCGAGTAAAGTTTGAATAGTGTCTTGAACGGCCTCTCATAGCAATGGTTCAGTGTTGACAGCACAAATGCAAAATTTGCAGTAGTGTCTAAAATCTAATTTAGTATTAATACTGTTATTTCAGACAAGCAATGACTCTCTAGCTGTTCTCTTCTTTTGGAACAGAGATAGAGGTAAGCATGTAAAACCATGTCATTTACATTAACCTGTTGGAGCGACCACTTTATAAAAGCAATATCACACTTTTAATCATATGTAAATAAATTGTGATTACAGCAGCTGTAAATAAAACTTTATAGGACAAAATATGTAAAAAAAAAGATTTGTAAATGCCTTCAACATCAATGATCCTGTCTCTCCAGAAGCACAAGGTCCTGGGCTCGTATTCTTAAAGATTCTAAGAATCCTTTTAGAAAGCTCCTAATTTAGCTTAAAAATTTCTAACTAGGAGAAATCTCCGTACTCCTAACAATTTCATGAAAAATCTTGGCGCTAAGAGTTGCTCCTAGTAACAATATTCTAAGAAAATTCTTAGAAATGTGGGTGTTTCCTCTTAAATTTAAAGAAAAGATCCTAGTAAAGAAAAAAGTAATTCAGAAAGCATCTTAACCCTTAAAAGAGGTCTTAAGGTCCAAAATTGTTAGGAGTACGGACCAGGACTTTTAAGAGGCTTAAGAGTTTCTTTAGCAGTGGAGAAAATGGACGAAACATGAAGAGGGAGAAGAAATGTGTTGCACACAATGAGTTAATAAGATGCTACACATTAGATCGTGCAGGGATCATGTTTGTGACCGATCTTATTAGAGACACACTAACATCTCCAACACATAGTGCCATAGCGCCAGAAATGGAAGTAATCACTACATTAACTACATTAACATATTTAGCAACTGGAAAAATGCAACTATGCAGCAGCGATGATTTGGGGCTGTTACAGCACTTTCAGAACCTTATTGTCGCTGTTCATTTCCTACAAAATACGTTGACAGCATGGTAAATAAAAAAATAAAGCATATAATGTGTGTGCGCGCACGCGAGAGAGAGAGAGAGAGTACGGTAAAACTGGAAAAATTACGCCAGTAATTTCAAAGTTAAGGCTTATAATAAACCCTACTCTTAAAAGCGCTCTTTTATTTCCTTCTTGGACAACCAACCAATCGCAGTCTTCAAAAGACTGTGTCATAGCTAGCAACGGGGTCAGACCTGCCTCCTCACTAAGATAAAAGTTTTAGTTTTTTCCTCGCTCAGAGCTGCTCTCAGATTGGTCCTGAATCACTTTTAAGCTAAGACTCCTAGTTAGAAATTTTTAAGATAAATTAGGAGCTTTATAAAAGGATTCTTAGAATCTTTAAGAATACAGGCCCAGATCTGTGTGTGTCTGCATTTCTTGAAGAAGTCCAAGGGTGTTAAAACCATCAACAAACCTGTAAATACATGTAGAACCTACAAAGAACAAGGTATAAAAATAATTTCAATAAACAATAAAGTTTTTGATACTATGTACTGTTGCAGTGCAACTTTGCATCTTCCATCAACACAGCTGACTGTACCATAATGTCCCGCTGCTTAAGAGTACTAATGGATCTAAAGGCTCCAATAATATATAGGCAATCTTCTGCCATTTCAATGGCAGCTTTGGCTTCTGGAACAGTTTCAGCTTCTTTTATCTGAAAAAAGATAAACAAAACATACAAACAGTCCTATTGCAGCTACAATACAAAAAACACTGTATAAATAGGAGTACAGAGGTATTCTTCCTGCACAACTTCCAAATTTTGCTCACTGCAGTTTAAGAAAAATACTTACTTTGCAAAGCATCTCTTTAAAGGTTTCATCTACTTCATCCAAGGTTGCAGGAGGTGTGGGTTTACCACAAACCTGGAGAAAAAGCCTTTCTGAAAAGAAATCTGGCCCCATTCCTCTATGAATTATAGAAACTGATATAATTTGTGATATCTGCCTGTAGAGACCTTTATGCAATGCTGTAAAGAAAATGATTAAAATATTTTAATTAACAACAATGGCTTAACATTACGAAACCATTTTAAGGATGTTTTGCGTCATGAGTTTTCTTTTGGGGGGCCACAAAATGATTCACCCATACAAAAGGGGGCCTCCTGCTGAAAAAGTTTGAGAACCACTGTATTTTGTATTTGGACAGGGCAACTATTTCATATTAATGTAGAAGTCAATGTGTAGTGCTGTCAATGCTCACTTTACTCAGATTACTCAATGTGCAGTATTGTTCAGTCTATGGTGTCATGTTTGTTTTCTAACACAAGTCAGGAGCACTTGTATTCAGAAAAAGACAATGACAATAAAGGCTTTCAATTCAATTCAAAAGCTTTATTGAGAAATGTAAAACAAAGCCCAAAAAGCAAACGCAACATGGCTTTTAGATATTATAACTACAATTATAAAATAAATTTTTCCCTAATGCAAATACAACCAGCAGACAATAAAAGTTGTTGATCCAATATTAAAAATGATAATGTATTACTAAAAAGGTAACATTCAATCAATAATTACTCAAAGCAAAAGTGATCAGTAATTACTAAAAGTAAAAGTGAAAACTAATGAGATAGATCTCTCTCCTACTGACTTAAGGGTAGGGATGGGTATCTTTAAGGTTTTAATGATACAACTATCCTTATGATACTGAATATCAGTTCGGTTCTTTAATGGTAATCTATTTTCTTCTTTAATTTTTTTTTTCCCATTTAATACTGTGTTCCGGTACCCATTCCTTCTTACAAGAGAAACAAAACAAATCAGTTGCAAGGCTACATGACAGAATATATTGCATCTGCTTTTTCTAAATATATTATAAGTGGAAGAATAACTAGTCATTTTAAAAACAGTGAAGAAAATGGTTAAAAATAAATCTCAGTCTCTCTTAAAAGTGTTACAGCCTCTTCTGCAGCTTCCTGAACAAGAACAGTTTGTAAAAATCTTCTGCTTTCATTCATGAAAGTGTAAACAAACTACAAGTGATACATATGCATTATAAGACAATTGAACATAATATGAAACTCATAGGAAACCACAATGATGTAATTTATATCATGAAACAAACTTTTTGGCATTGTTCTTTGGGGAGGAACTCCATTTTTGAGTTGATCTGAATCTCACAGTTAAATCTGCTGGTTTTGAAGATGAACTTTATTCACTGTGAAAACTTTAGATAATGTTTCTTTGTCATGTTGCTTGTAATGTCTAGTTAGGACAGATTTATCCAGATTATATTTTATTGCTTGATGCATTATTGTGTCACTTTTGGTGAGGGATATCAGACCTGAAAGTGCTGGATCTGAAGATGATCTTCTAGCTGTGATATCTTTTTGTACGTCTGTGAAGACCAGATGAATGATTGAAACTCTTCCCACATGCAGTGCAGTGATACGGTTTCTCTCCAGTGTGGATCCTCTCGTGTCTTTTTAGTTGATCTGACTGACTGAATCTCTTGTCACAGTGTGAACATTTGTAAGGTTTCTCTCCAGTGTGGATCCTCTCATGTCTTTTTAGTTGATCTGACTGACTGAATCTCTTGTCACAGTGTGAACATTTGTAAGGTTTCTCTCCAGTGTGGATCCTCTCGTGTCTTTTTAGTTGATCTGACTGACTGAATCTCTTGTCACAGTGTGAACATTTGTAAGGTTTCTCTCCAGTGTAAATCCTCTCATGCAGTTTCAAATGGTCAGCTGAAGTAAAAGTCTTCTCACACTCAGAGCACATGTACTCTCTCACACCAGTGTGTATTTTCTGATGTGCTTTTAAATGTTGTAGCTGTGAAAAACTCTTTCCACACAAATGACATGAATGTGCTTCTCCTTTGAACTCTCAGGTGTGTCTTTAGCTCTGACAGACCTTGAGCCAAAAATGTTTTGCCGCATTCATCACCAAACACCATGACTTGTACAGTTTCTCTCTATGGGTTCAGTCATTGCTCCTTAAGGTTTGATACATGTGAGAACTCTTATGTTTCCAACGTCACATGTTGCCACAGTTTCTCTCTATTTGGAAGTGATCATTTTTCTAAGGTTCTAAAGAAGGGTGAGAAACTCTTCCCACTGATACAAGGAAAGGTTTGTCTATATAGTGTGAATGCACAATTCATTGGTTTTAAGGTTCCTGACGGACTGAATCTATGTTACAGTTGAACACTTTAAGGTTTCTCTCAAGTGGAACTCTGCATTTGAACAGTCACACCAGACTCTGTTTGCATGACAATCTCTTTCCAAACTGAGTGCAGGGATTAAGATTTCTTGGCTTTTCTTTTCCTTGAAATGTTCTGAGTTTGACCAGCAACTCAAGTTTTCTTCCACAGTTCTGAAGTGATTTTTTCTCTCACTTCATCAATTCTTCATTTCCTCTTTTTCTTCAATCAACCTAAAAATAAAAGAATGGTCTTATACATTAATTCATAAAAATGTGAAAAGACATAAAAGTGAACTCTGATGTTAGAATAGCAAAAGAGTCCAAACTGTTGCTATACAACATTTTGATACATTAGAATTTTGTATACACATCTCTGAAACTTTTCATGAATAGAATATCTTCAAATTATATGCTTTAACATTAAGCACAAATTCCATTTGTACTCATAGGGAAACTGTTTACTAAAGTATGTTTGTCAACTACCAATGTTCTAACATAAATAATTGTTTAAAAGAAGGGGGCGACCCAATACTTTTGGCAATATAGTGTCCCTTATATTTGATTATTAGCTTATACTGCAGAACTCTAAATCATTTTCCATACAACAAACACAATCCAAAACTCTTAAAACTTTATAACTGTCAGCATTATAAAGAAGAAGAGAATAAAGACACCTGTTTGTTTCAGTATCTTCAGTGTGTTTGATTCTCAGGGCTCTAGATCTCTCATCTTCTCTCTGTCCTTTTCAAAAACTCAGTCCTTGACAGATTTCAGCTCTTCTGATGTCTATGCTAGACTCACTTCTGAAAAACTGATGGAAATATTCCAGGTTCATATTACTGCTGAACTCTGAAGGTGTGATTCTTTGGGAGGAGCTTCACTGAATATGAATGTTGTGAGCAATTTACTGACACATCAACAATAAATCTGTTTACTAATTTTCAACTAATTTGCACATTTAACATTTATGTAAGGAAGCAGATGTTCTCAAATTCTTCTTTGAAGAACAGATGCTTAAAAATCCAAAGTGTGGTCTCTTTGTAAACATGATACTATTATTTATTAAAATTACATTTGACAAAAAACACATCATTTCCCTAAAATGCTCATTCAGTAACACTGCACCCACATAGTCCTGTCTTTCTTTTTTTGATGAAGCTAAATTCTCAATAAAACTGTTAACATTTTTCCACATTATTGTATATTCATTACTGCCTTCTGTTGTCAGACAACAGATAATGTCTGAATATAAAAAAAATAGTGACTGAAATTCGTGAGCAAATACAAATAATAGTAAGAAATAAACATAACCAGAAATTTAAGCTCTCCTTTCATTTACAAGATGTTAATACACTAGAGCACAAAAACTAAATCATTGTTTGATAATCGCACCGTCGTCTGATGAAATCAAATACATTCATAAGATAAAGACAATAGCTGTGCTGTGATTAAATCGGCTATACTTGCATGTTAAATTATGTGAGAACTGCAACAGTGATGATAATATCTGTGTTTAACTGAATTAAAGCGCTGCTCCTCTCTGCCGCGCGCAGAGCAGACGTAATCAGAGAGAGAGCGAGAGAGAGAGAGGTGTGTGCGCGTGCATTTTGGGAGCGCAGGACCTCGCGCTCGCGCAGTACTGGCGAGTCTCAGAATGACTAGGTTGGGCGCTTTTTTGAAGGGAAAAAGGTCGCTAAAGGGGTCTGACTTCAATGTTGCTAAGTTGGCAACACAATTTTGTGCATCTTTGGAAAGAAGACCCATTTGGGCTTTCCAACTATCCAGGGTTGATAATGCCACGGGTCAAAACAGATAAAAAGTTATACGCACTGCGTTAATCGCGCGTTGAAAAAAAAATTAGTGCCGATTTTTTTAAAATGAATTTGCGTTAACGCGTTATTAACGCGTTAACTTTGACAGCACTAATAAAAATACATGAAATCAGTCCTGGAGCGATCCAGAAAAGTAATGGGTTGAAAGTCACATGTCTAATGAGTTTATATTTAAAATCTGAAGAAGATACCATGAAAAATTAGATTCCTGCAACCATTTTTCTGAGACTATGTCTAGTCGTCATCCCCCCCCCCCCCCCCCCCCCAACTAGAGGAGCACTAGAAAAATACAATACGAATAATTTGAGTAATAAAAAGAAAAAATTAAGAATTAGCTTTGTATGTCAAGCACATACTCTGATTGCCAGACATTCACACTGATTGCTGGCCATACAGTCAGTAATCACATGCTGACGATCATTCATACAGATGGTAATCATACAGATGGCCGGCCATTAGGGATGTTCATTTCGGGGTTTTTTCCTAACCGACAACCGACGTTCGTTAACCGATTATTAACCGTTAACCGATTGTTAACCGTTAACCGACAAGATTATTTTAAATTAGAACTGAATTAAATTAGAAGGAATAGGTGTCTGTGACCCGTTAAACATACTAACATTTGTTTTCCGGGGATTCATTTTACATGCGCAAAAAGCAGCAAACAACAGAACATGAGGATTCACATGGTCATCATAGCTATCACATCACGCAGACACGCACCTGCAGCGCTTTTGCGAGCGGAGAAAAACATAATAAAGCTAGGCGCATATATGCTGCTTAAGGTGCCACGATGGAGCAGTGCAAGCCAAATGTTTGTCAGTGCTGGTGTGCCAACCTGCGCTGCTGTGATGCGTAATCTCATGTACAGATGTATGTGTAGGTTATCAGAATCTCTAAATAGTATAATTTTAACACTGACGAACTCGGCACTAAGTTCAGTCAGGCTTTTTTCAAATATGTGGAATCATTGGCGTTTTAGTACACATGTAATTATGTGATATTGTGGATTCTGTCCTTGTGTGTGTATTTGTATGTTGTTGTTGTGTCTTTGTTTGGACCGAGTGTGTCCTTAATAAAGTTTTGATATACAACCCCAAATCAGAAAAAGTTGGGACAGTATGGAAAACGCAAATAAAAAAAGAAAGTAGTGATTTCTAAATTTACTTTGACTTGTATTTCATTGCAGACAATATGAACACAAAATATTTCATGTTTCGTCTGGTCAACTTCATGTCATTTGTAAATATACATCCTTTCCTGTCATTCAGACCTGCAACACATTCCAAAAAAAGTTGGGACAGGAGCAATTTAGGGCTAGTAATGAGGTAAATTGGTTAAATAATGATGTGTTTTGAAACAGTTGATGTCAACAGGTGATTGTAATTATGATTTGGTACAAAAGCAGCATCCAAGAAAGGTCTAGTCCTCTAGGAGCAAAGATGGGCCGAGGATCGCCAGTTTGCCAACAAATACGTGAGAAAATTATTGAAATGTTTAAAAAGCAATGTTCCTCAAAGAAAGATAGGAAGAGATTTGGATATTTCACCTTCAACAGTGCATAACATAATTAAAAGATTCAAGGAATCTGGAGGAATTTCAGTGCGTAAAGGACAAGGGCGCAAGCCTAAGCTGAACAACCGTGATCTCCGATCCCTCAGGCGGCACTGCATCAAGAATCGTCATTCATCTATAAGCGATATCACCACATGGGCTCAGGACTACTTTGGCAAACCTTTGTCAAGTACCACAATACGTAGTTACATCCACAAATGCCAGTTAAAACTGTACTGTGCCAAAAGGAAGCCCTATGTTAACAGTGTCCAGAAGCGCCGTCGACTTCTCTGGGCTCGGAGGCATCTGGGATGGACCATCACACAGTGGAAACGTGTACTGTGGTCAGATGAATCAGTATTTCAGGTGTTTTTTGGGAGGAATGGACGCCGTGTGCTCCGGACCAAAGAAGAAAAGGATCATCCAGACTGTTACCAGCAACAAGTCCAAAAGCCAGGGTCTGTCATGGTATGGGGCTGTGTCAGTGCCCTTGGCAAAGGTAACTTGCACTTCTGTGATGGCACCATTAATGCTGAAAAGTACATAGAGATTTTGGAGCACAATATGCTGCCTTCAAGAAGACATCTTTTCCAGGGACGTCCATGCATATTTCAACAAGACAATGCAAAACCACATTCTGCACACATTACAAAGTCCTGGCTGCGGAGGAAGAGGGTACGGGTACTTGACTGGCCTGCCTGCAGTCCCGACCTGTCTCCAATAGAGAATGTGTGGCGCATTTTGAAGCGCAAAATGCGACAACGAAGACCCCGTACTGTTGCCCACCTTAAGACTTGTTTGCAGGAAGAATGGGACAAAATTACACCTGAAACACTTCATCACTTGGTGTCTTCAGTCCCTAAACGTCTTTTAAGTGTTGTGAAAAGGAATGGCAACATTACAAAGTGGTAAATGCTTTACTGTCCCAACTTTTTTTGGAATGTGTTGCAGGTCTGAATGACAGGAAAGGATGTATATTTACAAATGACATGAAGTTGACCAGACAAAACATGAAATATTTTGTGTTCATATTGTCTGCAATGAAATACAAGTCAAAGTAAATTTAGAAATCACTACTTTCTTTTTTTATTTGCGTTTTCCATACTGTCCCAACTTTTTATGATTTGGGGTTGTGTGTATATATATATATAAAATATACAGAAAGCGGAATCCTATTTTTTACAAAAGCGCAAATATTTGTTTTTTATGTGAATGCACACAAATAAAAGCAAACATTTTACAATTCCGATTATCTTTATGACTAAAAGGAGTAGTTGCTTCCACTGTTAGAAAAAAAAAAAAAAAAAAGGTTATTGCTCCAGCGCTGCATGCGCACACGCACACAGTTAAACATTCTACAATGCAGCCTGTTCATTATCATTATAAAAAAACAATCAGTCAAACATAAGGAAAAAAACACACTGCTCAGTTTAAATATATAGTAAAATCTGTGCCGTTAAGCGTTATCACCGTACTGCCATGAAGTTATGCAAAACATGTTGTTTTACGTGGATATTGGAATGCGAGTGAAGCAGGCCTTCATAAAAGGTAAATAATATTTTGGCATTCAAATACATCACGAATACGGAAACATTTGATTTTGTGTCGAACGAGACCCAACATTGGTTTCAGTTTCGTTTTAGCCTAAATTAATTCGTTTTGGTTTGTCGTTTATATAGCTATAGCTTCTTATGTTTTTAATTCTTGCTCTTTTCTAAATAGCCTACTGTTAATTGAAAGGATTTGTTGTGGAGTGAGGGGAACTAAAATAGCCTAGCTATGTTTACAGTGTTTATTATAATGTTTATAATTCGTGTCGGCCTATTTCTGAATGAAATAATAAAATGCGACTTACTTTTTTTTTTCTCTCTCTCTCTAAAAACTTATTTTTTTTATACGTGTAGTAGTGATGCGCGGGTCGTCTCATAACCCGCGGGTAACCGGCGGGTAAATAAATTGTCACTTTATTTGCGGGGCGGGTTGGGGCGGGTCATTAAAAAAATAAATAAAATAAATCCATGTATGTTGTGTGCAATTCCCTATAGCCAATATTAAATATTTGGGAATATCTATTTTCATATTTTATTAGGTTCTTTGATAAGGTTACAATACGAAGGCCTACGTAGCAACGTAACTTGCTTGATGTCCCCAAACCTTTGGCGTCACGTGACACGTCACGAAAGCACCAAGCAGCTCTGTATCCCATTCCCAGCCACAAGCGCATCAAGCGAGCGCACATTCAGCTCTGCTGGCCGGGTGCTTGAGTCTAGGTGTAATAGCTTAAACCCCGGTACAGTGGATGTCATTCTTTTTTTGCACAGCGAACGTAAAAACGCTAAATGAACATTTCCGTGTGTTAAATAAAACAAAAGTTCAGTGGTTATGTAGCGTAGGCTGTAAACTGTAGGCCTATACAAATCTGAAATAAAAATTTGTTTAGCCTATTAGATGAATACAAACGCTGCTTTGTAAATGTTGAAAATGTTTATCATTATCTTGTTATTAATATGACCTGATTTATGGTTCATAATAATTTCATAATCGTATGTTGTTGCCAGTTTACAGGGCGATGTTTCCAAGCACTTTCAGGCTGAAATAAAGGCTGTTTTCATTTACATTACAATGCCTAGTATGTCTATTTAATGGTCGCGGGGTGCGGGCGGGCGCGGGCGGTTGTAAAAATAGATACAGTGGTGCGGGGCGGGCCAAATAATTTCATAAAAGCGGGACCCGCGGGTTGGAAAAAACCCGACCCGCGCATCACTAACGTGTAGCTTATTTTAACCATGCAGCAAACCTTTTAAAATATTTTGATAAATAAATAAAAAAATAATAAAAAAAGTGACTTTAAACCGTTTAACTGATTGTATTAATCGGTCGAATATTAATTCTTATCGGTCGGTTAACGGTTAAACGGTTAAAATGAACATCCCTACCGGCCATATAGTCAATAATCACATTATAATGGCCGATCATACAGCATTCACACTGACAGCTGTCATACAGTCAGTAATTACTAGCTGATGTGCGGTCATACAGATGATAATCATGCAGATACAACCACATTCCCCACAAAACACACACACGAAAAATGTTGAAAAAAAAAAAAAGGATTATTTGTGCAAAAAGCCGATCGCTAAGTTACGTCCCCATCAGATGACAGGTGCGTCACAGCGTGCGTCACGAGGGAGCGCCAGAATTCAAATAAACAATATTCTGCGTATCTGTGACTTTTTTTTTGTGGATGGTCTCATTCTGTTTGTGACACTGCCTGCTACGAAACCATGTTGCTTTTTACTACCAACATGCAGTTTTTTTTAGCATAATGCAGGCCCGCACGGAATCCGCCGCCGCAGATATCTGCAGATTTCCGCAGTTTGTAGCACCTGTCATTCTGGCGCAGAAGCGGTGTGTATGCAAAGCAGGAGCACCGCGCCCATTGCGCTTTCATACTGGCAGCATTTGTCGGCTTGTACTGCAATACAGACGAGTATAGTCATTTCTGTCATATTTTCCTGCATTCTCCTCCGAACACTGTGTGCCATGTGCTTTGATGTATGATATGGCCAGCATACTCTGTGATGCGACCACTGAAAAAATGCCCAAGTTTTTGTATTACATCACACAATAGTGTGTGAATTCATGACAGCGTTGATAAAGCACACACTCCCTCACACCTTCAGCACTCATTCATCCCTATATAATAACTTTACTACCACTAAAAGTCACTGTGGGTACCAAGCACTTCTCACTGTACTCCTCCTCGAGCAAACACCAGAACATTTTGGATGCTTTTGGATCCGAAATGATTGACTTGGTCTCTTGAGACCAGAGTATGGATTCCCAGAAGTCTCTATATTGTAAATATTGGCCTTGGAAGAGGTTAAATTAGTTTATTTTGCTTTGGCTACAGTAGGGTAATTCTAGTGGTGACAACAACCATGCATGTCACTTCTGCAGGCTGCGTCATACTCTGTGAGATAAAGTGTCACTCTTTAGCTTTTGCCGGATCTGAGACACTTACATGTTATTTCTCCTGCTCTTTTTCTAACAAAAATTAACTCAAAACTAAATGAAAACTTAAAGTGAAGACCTGATTATTTCAGGAGCCTTGTCACAAGTCCATTGTTTTTTGAATGTCGGTGCTACTTCTGCTATATTTTCACACTTAAAACAATAATTTGGTATCCGTCTTGTAACATTGTCCTCTGTTATGCTAAGAAATAAGTCACCTGGCAGTTCTCTCCCAAGTGGTTCCACTGCTGCCAGCATTAAGTCCGAGTATGATTCAGTGCGCTATAACACTTTTAATTGTCAGGAAATTACTTGTCTTTAAACAGTTTTGGTTCAATATACTTACCTGTTGATCAAAAATAGCCTTAAACCTATACACATTTTGTTTTTGTAATTTTGATAAGAAAATCTTATTTTGCTGAATAATTTTGACATTATTCTTTGGTAATTGATCAAGCAGGCTTTTTGGAGCATTATATCTCCAAAGAACCCTAACATGTCATCTAAGTAAAGAGTAATTGCTGAATTTGTTAGGTATTAGAGGGGGTGTACTCATTTATGCTGTGCACTGTATATATATATATATTATATATAATATATATATATATATATATATATCAGTTTATATAATTGAAAGTTGAATTTAATGTGTCTACTGAACCAATTAAAACGCTTTCAAATTTAATTCTAATTAAGATACTTTATTCCCCCCCCCCAGCATCATTCAGAACACAGACATCGGCCTCCTGTATATCTTAGGCCCCGTTTACACTGCCAGTTAAATGTGACCCAATTCCGATTCTTTGCTCATATGTGACACAGATCGGATCTGTCCTATGACAGTGTAAACAGGAAAAAGACGCATGCATTCGGATATAGCGAGATCAGATTCGGGCCTCATTCATATGTGGAAATAAATCGGATATAAATCGGATATTATATCGGCCACCTGTCTCAATGTTATCTATCAATAAAAGAAAAGAGTAGATTTAATAATCAATTTATTTGTAATGAACACACTGAAGTGATTTTTACATTTGATAATTTGTTTTTCGTAGGCTATATGAATGCTTGTGTTTAGATGTAAAATGATAAAGGTAATGCATTATTTGTTTCTTTCTAGGCTATTTGTTAATTCATAGGCTACAGGTTTTTTTTTTTTGCATCTGTTCTTATTTATAATAGGAAAGATTAAATAAAATAAAAACCAGCTATATTGTGATTATTAATATAGTAGCCTAATTATTAATAATAAAAGAACGGGAGGAAAACTTTAATCTTTCTCATAATCAAGCTTGCTGACTCTATATCGACTTTAAATGGGTGTAGCAGTAATTTTTTTGTCCGATTCCAAAAAAAATAATACATCATTTTGAAGGTCTTTTAATGGGGAATGTGAAAGTAAAAACAAAAATAACAAATTTTTCAAATTTGCTGGACTCGTTTTGTCAGCACAGGTCACATTATTCTCGGGAGGAAGCACGTGTGGAGGCGCTAAATGACAACAAAGCATGCGGGATGCTTCAGACGTGTAAACGGACAGCCAAAAAAATCGGATATAGGCAACAAATTGGAATTGAGCATCAAGACCTGCAGTGTAAACGCAGCCTAAGACTCCATCTACAGCTGAAAGAAAGGAGTTCATCTTTGATTTCATAAAGACCTTCATTGAAGCTGACATCCCTCTGGAAAAAACTTCTAAAGTTTCTGCATTTTTACAGAAGTACTGCAAACAGGGAGGGTCAGATCCAGCTCCATCTCACCTAGGCTCGGATTACCTTCCACAATTATTTCCTCAGTATTTGGAGGATATCAAGCAGGCTGTACATGGAAGTCCTGCATGTGTAATTGCTGATGAAACAACAGATGATTGTGGCCGTTGTGTCCTTGCTATTCTCCTCCAGCCAGTGGGCAAACCACCTGTTGCAGCAGATCAAATTTTTCTAGATCGTGTTAACTTTAGCACTGTATCGCAAGCTGTTATCTCCTGTCTTAACTCCAACAACATCAATTTCAATGGCGTATGGGCTTTTGTGACTGATTCTGCAAGTTATATGAAAAAGGCATTTTCCCCAATGCCAATCATGTCACCTGTCTGGAACATCTGCTGCGGTTGGTTTTAGAGGTGTTTCCAGACACATTTGAAGAACTGAACCGGATGTGTGCTTTGGTAAAGTGGGTTTTCTGCCAGTCAACCCAACGTCGTCTTGAATTGAGGGCCTTCATGATGCAGCAGGGCCTGTCTCCTCTCATGCCAGTGTTTGCTGTCCAGACAAGATGGGGATCCTGGATAAAAGCTGTACAATACCTGGCAGAAAATATTGATGTCTTGCAAGGCTTCATGGAGTTCTGTTAGAAGAGAACGGAAAGCTCCTGAAAGTCCAAGCCACCTTGATCGTGGAGCACGGCTCCGATATCCTTGCCACCCAAACTGGAAGAAACCTCCAGACCCACAGCTGCCAGCATCTTCAGCCAGCTGGAGGACCTCAGCATGCTGTTTAAGTATGGCCGCACTGCAGAGGCTGAGGATTGGCGTCCCAAGACTAGAGAGCAACTGAAGGAGTTAAATGAGGATGAGAGGTACACTTGTTCAGAGCTGTTTAAAGAAGCAATGGCAGAATGTTCCACCAAGCTACAGGCAGTGATGGAGAGACATGAAGATCAAATGCCAACGCTTGCCCCACTAGCTGCACTGTACCTGCATCTCCCTACTACTTCAATGGATGTGGAGAGGCTTTTTTTCTCACTATTCCGCACTTCTAACAGAGCACAGATGCAGCCTAACAGAGGAGAATGTTAAAATGATGCGGATTGCCAAATTTAACACCAGAGATTAACTCACATCCACATCCAACTTCACTCGCATCCAGTAGTTTTTCTGATGCAAAAATACTACTGATTGCAAATGACTATTTTTACTACTAAATTAGTTTTCTGTACTGCATTAATTGGTGTTTAATTGATTGCCACACCACTTTATTTATTTATAGTTGTTAAAAGTACCTTATTTATATTTATTTGTGCATGCATATTTATTTATTGTTCAATGATGGAGTATTTCTATAGTCTTTGATGATATGCAAATGTTTATTTGATGATTTGTGTACAATTAATAAAGAAATGTTTCCTGCACCTTTTAGTGGATTTACTATAAAAGAGGCCTAGCTTTGTTTAACAAACCAGTTGTTCCAATATGATTTGTATTGTAAACCTTAAATAAAAGTTAAGTAGTTCATATTTTTTATGTTATTTGTAATGTTTTCAGCTTTCTGTACTCTCCTATACTCTTAAAACCATTCCGCAGAATTCCACAGATTTTTCAAAAAATTCTGCACAGAAATCGCCGAAAAAGTCTGCAGATTGCGTCTGGCCCTAAGCATAAGTTATTCCATAACCAACCCTCTACATTGCATGTAAATCACTCGCATATGCAACTAAATCTTCACCCTGGGTGACTAAATGATGTCTAATATAGCCACTGGCTAAAAATTCTCTCAGATTTTACTCGCCAGTGTGTGAGTTGGAGGCTATGTATAAGTTCAGCACAGATGTATTTTAAGATCAGTCAGTGCAATTTTCTTTCAGTTGAAACAGCTCAGACTTACACTTTAGTCTAGGACTAGGCTTAAGCCTTGTCTGTGAAACCGGGGGTATGTGTTATTCAGGCATCCTCAAATCTGGACCACTCCTGCAGAGTTTAGCTCTAACCCTAATCAAACACACCTGGGGCCTGTACCATGATGGTAGATGAACAAATTCAGAGTTATAGGCAGTGTTGGGGAAAGTTACTTTTAAAAGTAATGCATTACAATATTGCGTTACTCCCTAAAAAAGTAACTAATTACGTTACTTAGTTACCTTTTATGGAAAGTAATGCGTTACGTTACTTTTGCGTTACTTTTTAAATATGAGCAGGGCTTGATTGTTTGTTTTTAATATAAGAAGTTGTAAAAGCCCTTTCACACCAAAAAGTGTAATGAATAAACGTCAGGCTGAAGGAAGAGTAAATTCACGTCTGTACAGTAGAACGCAGGAGAAGGTTCAACACTCGTCAGCAATTAAAAAACAATGAAGCACAATTGTTAGTTTATATAAAGTCATTTTTGGTTATTAGTATGGTTGAACTGTATTATCAAAGGTCAGCAGCAAAGACATTGGTTAATAAAATGGGATTAGATACATTTGTGTTGTTTAACATATTTAATTATTGCAGGTTTGCTTCATATTCTGAGTTTGCATTTCACTGTTTTAATTCATTTTGATGAATACTAAATCTGTTTTTTGCGAGTGGGATGAATTAAAGCACATTCACATTTAGTCTAGAACTACAGTAACAGCATGTTCACACCAAGGTTATTATAGTTTTGAATTTTTAAATTCGTTTTATTTTAATATCGTTTTCAAATTTGCTATAAAATTCAGTTTAGTTTTTATTAGTTTCATTAATATTTTTGTTAGTTTTAGTTTAGTTTTTATTTTGTGAACACATTTTTATTTAGTTTTTATATAGTTTAGTCTCGGTTTTAATTAAAGTTTAGCAGAATCAACAGATCACTTCCAGAGCGAAGGCCAAAGAAAGACGTAGGCATAATTTAACTTAGTGAGGCAAACGTTTAGCGACACACAATTAACGCATGCTGAAACACATACATCTACACAAGTTACGATAATGTAATCTAATGGTGTGTTGAGATATTAATATGAAAATAAATGTAGCCTAATGTCATTATATTAGATGTATTTTTTTTTATTTAACCATAATCATGGTATTGTCCTGTCTTCCTCACTTTTCCATGAACAGCCGCGCATAAATCATCTAATGAATGAATCGTATTTAACAGTAAAGGCTCATATTTGAATATGTTCTTTTCTTTATTTATGAAGAATTATAAGCGTGTGTATGATGTGATTTAGCCTATGCATATTTGTTCTAAAGTTTGGCAGAGTGATCACGAGATGCTAGGCCAAGTTTTGTATTGTTTACAGAAAGGCACGTTCTTATGTTTATTTTCTGTTAATTATCACGTTGCTCTGCATGTCCGTTTTTCTTCAAAGCACCAACTTAGAATGCCTAATGTTGGTTTGATTGCTTGTGTTACACGAGAAAATGAATAAGTTTGCCTACCTGATGTTGTAGATTAATGCGTGTGCAGTTCGGGTCGCAACTCGCGGTCTTTGTCAAACGGTTCTGGTCTGGTACAGAATTAAATTAGTGCTGCTGTGGGATAATGGGTCAGGTGTTCTGTTAAGTACTGCTGGTGCACGTTTAGCAAACAGGACCCGTACAGGACTCTGCTTTAAACTGCTTTGCGTCTCTCCGTCAGATAACCCCATGTGTGTGATGCGCCATTTACAGGTATTTCCCTGAACTGTCACACAACTCAAATATTTTTTCCGCTAAGGGGTGAGAACGTCATGATTACGAAAACGATTGTTAATTATTATTTTATTTCAATAACTGTCAGTCAATAAATGGGGAAAAAAGTAACTGGCGTTACTTTTTTGAAAAAGTAACTCAGATATTTTCTTGTAAATTAAAAAGTAATGCGTTACTTTACTAGTTACTTGAAAAAAGTAATATTATTACGTAACTTGCGTTACTTGTAATGTGTTACCCCCAACACTGGTTATAGGATAAGTTTTGAGTTGACAAAACCAAACCACTCCAATCTGGCTTTGTTGGTACCATGAAGCTGATCATCAACTTTCTCTGTCAACTCAGGTTTGATCCTGAGTTAATGGAGCACGTGCACATGAATGTGTGACACTTGTGAAGTTTGTTTATATAGTTGATTATATATAGTGATAGAGACTCAAACATGTAAGGTCACATGTAGCCATTTTTAAAGTGTTATCTATTGATTCTACCACTTATTTATATTACATATGACCTGTATGCATTAATATTCCTTTAAAATAAATGTTTTATAATAATTGTTAAACTAAAAGTGCTTGTGTGTAATGGAGTAATAATAATAGAAATCATATTATAATTATATAAATCATATGTAAATTGTAATTATCATTAAAGCCAGACAATTTTGTTGTGTATATATATACACAACAAAATTGTCTGGCTTTAATGATAATAATTATAATTATAATATGATTTCTATTATGATCTCTAACTCAGAACATAACCTGCCCCGGAGCAGGTTAGCCATGGAGTGTAAGTTACTATGGCAATGAACGCAGCTAAAAGCCAAGCCACTTTCATGGTACCTAAAACCCCGGATCGGTGCAAATTAAACTGAAACTTACCTGGCTAGCCAGCTAATCCGGCTTCATGGTACAGGCCACTGAGCATGCTAATCAGAGTCTTCAAGATCATTAGAAAATCACAGGTAGGTGAGTTTGATCAGGGTTGGAGCTAAATTCTGCAGCAGATTGGACCTCCAGGGTAAGATTTGAGGAACCCTGTGTTATATGATTGTTTTGGACTGCAAGGGCCTCTGTCTCTATATAGATATAGAGTTTCAAATATTCCCTGTCAGTGTTTTATACATGATGATATGATTAACGTTACAGCTGCATTGATGTGTTTTGCAATTTGCTCGTGTTAAAGTTAATTTTAACTATATACTACTGGGTAGATTAATCTGTATAGAGATACTGTAAAATCATTGTTTTCACTGGATAAGCAATGCAACATTTGAAAATTAATTAAAGCTCTCTGACAAAAGTAATGGAGCAAAATTATAATGTTTATCTCTGAGATGTAGTCTAATCTATACTATAACTATAAAGCTTCACAAAATGGAATTCAAATAAAAGCACCTTGAATTCATACAGTACTGTACTTGGTTATATTGCACCAAGTACGTTGACATGTCAGTGACATGCCTATGGTTGGTTCATAAGCACATACCTGTGCATATTGCATAAAGGTACAGTACACTAAAGGATTTGACTTGGGGGTTTTAAAAATATGGTTAACCTATGGTAGTCAATTTTGTTCATATCTTTGCTGATAATTGTGCTATTCCTGTTTGAGTCCCTTGAAAAGGGAATGAGTCCAGAAAGACAAGTCCAGAGATTCTCAGAAAATAGAAATGGAGGGTGAACCTGCAGATTGTGGATGGCAATGATGTGAATGATGGAGCATCTACCTAGAAAAGGTTACATATTTTATTGAAACCAAAATCTGCAATATAGCCTATATAATGGCCTAGATGCCACACAAAATAAACTGACCAAAAAAATAAACAAGTAGTCATGGGCCAACAACAACAACAAAAGAAACCAAATATAAACAATATTCACAAAACCTTAATCCCAGAGCATGTGAGCGAATCTTTTCTATAAAGAAATTTTTTTTCTGCGGAAAGAGCTTATACTCCCGTCATTTTTGGATGTGCTTTCTGTCGTCTCATGCCGTGAATGGAGCGCGTCACAACAATGAACCAGCTCACAGACATAAGAAATAAATCTGCAGAAAGCTTGAAAACCAATAAAAATAAATCTTCTCTGATTATGTAGTCCGTATAGGTGCATTTCTCTATTAAAGGCACGTCCACTGTGGAGATGGCGAGTTTGAGAAAGCACTAGTTTATTAATAAATAATTAAAATGTCTTCTTTTTCCCCGATGCATTCATAATCATTACTTTAGCCGGTGCTTTGCGGCAAGCTTTATGCATGTGTTTGAGCACGGAATAATATGCCTAAATGCCTATATTAACGGATGGTTTAGTAGTTTATTATACTAATCAATTTAATATAAACGTGCGACTAGTTGACTAGAAAAATCTTTAGTCGGGGGCAGTTCTACTTGGCACAAGGAACCGATCCATTTTTAAAATAAAATGCTGACATGATGTGCGACTGCAAATCACGATGTATTGCATTGCAGTATTTATGCATGTGTAATGAGTCAAATGTTTTTATTTTATTTCACTTTTTATGGGGGTGCTTTGGTTTTTCTAGCGGGTTTTTCTTTTCCTGCTAGCCCCTCCCTAGGGTTGAGCGAGCGGTGCTGAGCATATTGAGCGAGCGGAATCTTCAGAAGGCGCTCTACGCTCCAAAGGAAATATGACCGCTACGCTCCCGCTCCACTCCGCTCCGCTCACATGCTCTGGTGTGAACTCTCATGTGCCTGTTAAGGCTTCCTTTCCGGCTGAAACATTTTCCACATTGCTGGCAGGTGAAAGGCTTCTCTCCTGTGTGAATTCTTATGTGGTCTTCAAAGTTTTGTTTAGAATTGAAACTCTTTCCACACTGAGGGCATGTGTAGGGTTTATCTCTATGACCTCTCATATGGACCTCAAGGTTTTCATGTTGATCAAAACTCTTACCACACTGATCACATGTGTAAGACTGCTCTCCAGTGTGAATTGTCATATGGCTAATAAGATTTCTTTTCCGGTTGAAACTTTTTCCACATTGTTGGCAGGCATAAGGCTTCTCTCCAGTGTGAACACTCATGTGGCCTCCAAGGTTTCCAGGATGAGTAAAACTCTTTCCACACTGAGGGCATACGTAAGGCCTCTCTCCAGTGTGAAGTCTAATATGTCTTTTTAGAGTTGCTTTTTGACTGAAACACTTTCCACAGTGTTGGCAGGCATAAGGCTTCTCTCCAGTGTGAACACTCATGTGGCCTCCAAGGTTTCTAGGATGAGTGAAACTCTTTCCACACTGAGGGCATACATAAGACCTCTCTCCAGTGTGAATTCTAATGTGGCATTTAAGAGTTACTTTTTGACTGAAACACTTTCCGCACTGTTGGCAGGCATAAGGCTTCTCTCCTGTGTGAACTCTCATGTGTCTTTTAATACCTGTTTTCCTGAAACGCTTTCCACACTGTTGGCAGATGCAATAACTACTCCTTCCTGTCTTTTGATCCATTTTTCTTGAAGTTATTTCAGTCTGTGAGCAACTAAAATATTTTTCTCCAGTTATAAAATTGTGTTGATTTTTCTCTTCCATTTCATTTAGTTTTTGACTCTCCTCTTTCAGCACCATCAGGTCTAAGATGAAAAAAGACAAATGCATATTAAAGATATTTGAGATGCAGTTTGACCAATGTTTGTATACATGACCAACCAATGATGGCATGCAAGAAGGCGGGACCTAAAGAGAAAGGTCAAAGCAATGCAAAAAACTCAGATGAATGGTGACTATAGAAAGCAAAAGCAGAATCTCTGACATTTTGGGCGATTTAGAAATTCCGGCCATATGCATTTTTTAGGTCCAAAAAGAGGACATGTCCGGGGAAAAGAGGACGTATGGTCACCCTCGGTGTTGATCTGATTAAATCTCTAGTTTATTAAAGTTTGTTAAAATACAACGCCTGAAATGGCAAAAACTACACAAAATGTTCAGAGAAAATTCTAAATAAATTACGTCCAGTTGCGTTTTAGGTATTGGGACATTACATGTGTCTACTGAATTTTGTACATGTTTGTGTAAGACTTTATGATCAGATCAGAGTCATTATCAATCTAGACGGGTCCCTGCAGCACTTGACTGGCAATAGCAGACCTGCCAACCTTTGATTTTTTTTTTTGAGTACCATCAGTATGGGGGGGGGGGGGGGGGGGGGGTAATTGGTGTAGTTATTTTTTGCTATTTTTAAATGCCATTTAAAAAAAAAAAAAAAACTCCAGTACACTTCTGTATACTGTACAAAAACATGGACTATCATGTCTACTTCAAATCTCTTTTGAGAGAAGTATTATTTTTATGGATTGGCCATCATTTAGTGCTATGAACACATGTAATGCATGCTTCATTCATACTGGTCGCCTGAGGGCGCCCTCGCGTCCAGCTATCGCTGTAACTGAATGAAAGACAGAAACGCTTTGAATGATGACATTCAAAAAGAACATTAAGATAATAAACGCTGTACTGCGACAATGTTTATCTGTGTTCTTAAAACCACCTCGAGTATTTTAATAATTAGTATATTTATAATCCACTGCTAATCGACATAGCCGTTATTACAGTATATTATATATTTCTGCATCATTCTGTGATAAGAAGCCACATCAGATCAAGAAGGAAATTATTTTAAACATTTGTCTGATGTTGTGGAGTAAAAGCATGTTATAATGTTCTTTTTTGTTGTTGGACAACAGGTTTAGTCATGACAAGGAAGATGCTCGGCGTGTGTTGCTTTTTCAGATGCACGCGTTTCCTCATCTCAGCGTGCAGACTCACAGACACACAAACAGAGCCAGCTTGGAGAGAAATAAAACGCACGGAAATTTAAAAGCAAAACCTGAAAAAACGCTCTGATTGGTTGACCTCTTCATCTGTTGCTTGTTTTGAATACTGCGCGTGGACAGAGCATAGACTGTAAAAAAAACAAACAGAGGCATCACCAGGTTTTTTGCGTAGTTTAGAGTGACATATCGTACCAGCGTACTTTGAGGTCAAAATGCGTATCCGCTACGCAAAATGCGTACAGGTTGGCAGGTCTGTAATACTGATGAAAAAGAACGGGTTGAATGTTGAACACTTTCGTTACCATATAACTATAAACTATGATAAAAGTTCATCAGCATGCATTGATTAATAAATTGTTGTATCAAATAAATAAATAAATAAATAAATAAATAATTGCGACCAACTGAGAAAGTTAGTTGCACAAGTGCGACCAGTGGGAAGAATGAGTCTAGAGCCCTGAATGGCCTGCATAAAAAAAGCTTTGAACATAAAACAACAGGACAAAATATAGTTGATGACTAGACATAATCACTTCATGACTCTAGACACTACTTTGTGAAGACAGTCGCATAATACAGTGAAATAATATGTTCGTTAGCCATATCAAAACAGTAGCCATGTGCGTGGGTAAGATTTACCCGCTGGCGGTTTTAGTGTTAATAAGCAAACAAAAAAAATCACAATGAATTGTAATATTGGATCGCAATAGGTATATAAATCACAATACTCAATTATCGCAATATATATTGAATCGGCACAAGTATCGGGTACTTGTGTGCCGATTCAATATATATTGCGATAATTTAAAACACAAGTATCGAACTGAATCAGCAGATTAGCGTATCGTCCCAGCCCTACTAGATAATATACCTGAACAAGTCTGCTTTCCCCAGCTAACCTCAGGCAAAAAGACCCTGCTACGTTATACTACATTTATGTGTAGAACTTGGATCGCTTTCGTAGGCTATTGAATGGTAAAATATAGAAATGTCTTTCATTTAAAAATGTAACTAGCTTGAAGTGGAACGCCATCCCCCTCGAAATTCACTGTCCGGACTCCAAATTTTAATTTACACTGATTTAGTCCAAACTTATTTTCTCAAGTAGAATAAGTGAAAGCTAATGTGTGTGTAAATCTGTGTCGAGGGTTAAGTACACACTAGATCTCAGGCTAGATGGAGCATGGGGCAAATTAGGTGTTATTCTACATTTCTGACTGCTAGCTTGAGCTTCAGGGTTAGTTTGTTACATAAGCAACTGTAGGGAACTAAACATAACAACTATTTAAAGAATGGCAAGCATAGTATTAGTCAAACTCTTGCTAATGATCAGACCGCGGAGATCGGTGTTAACGGCCGATACGAGACTCTGTGCGAAACGGATTCCTAATGAAGTAAAATGCAAAGTAAAGAGCTCAAGTGAATAATCAAATGTCTAGAAAATTATTATTATATCAGTAACCAATGATTGATTGGCATTGCAACCTAAACTCGAGGTCAGTGTCCTACAGGTATTCTTGAGCTGTTGGGGAAAACATGTGTAATGCTAAATCCAAAATTGATATTTAATATCAATTTTAAAACTTCAAACTTTCTGGTCAGGCTTTCTCAAGCCAGCATCAGTCAACTCAACCAGAGGTCCCCGGCTCAAATCTTTGATTTTGCTAATATTTTTTCTGAAGAAAGATGTACAGCCGTGGCCAAAAGTTTTGAGAATGACACTGTAGGAGCCATTTTAAAGCAATGTGTGTTTTGTCCATGGGGGGACAAAACACACTTTTGTATATTAAGAGCACCTGGTTAATTAGAAGGTATGTTTGGTGGCAGGAAAGCAAACAGTTTTTGACCGTGATTGAGCGTACAGCTACAAGTTATCCTGCTCACTAGCTTATTGTGTCAAATGGATATATTGTGTTGGACTGAGCTTAATGCATAACCATGCAAGGAATAATATGGACTATGGACAATGTGTTTGCTATCTGCAAGGTATGAAATACACATTTGTATGTCATGAGGAAAAAGGAGAGATCACAGGTAGGGCTGCACAATTAATCGAATTTCTAATCGCGATTACGATTATTGATGCCACGATTACATAATCGTTCAAAGCCGCAATTACAAAAATAAATAAATAATAAAAAAAATGCCCACTTGCATCATTCTGTGTGCTTAAGAGGTGTTTGCAGCGCGGGGTTTAACAAACTCAAACACACTGGATAAAAGACATTTTGAATAACTGATAGTCGTTGTCACTCTGTTGTGCATGATAGATATGTTAAAGACCAAACGTGTCAAAAGCGGAACAAAATAGCGGAACTCGTTTGAACTGCGCGCCACACAGATCTTATATCCGCGCGCCTCAAAAGAAAACAGCGCAGCGCGAGTTTAGAGCGCATGTGTTTATTACAGTGACCAGTCGCGATCACGCGCTAAACAACGCTGTGAAATCCAGTAAGAAGCACTCGAGTTCAGCACAGAGCTCTCCAGAACAAATCACGTCTCTTTCATTTAAACTAAAGCCAAATAAATCGGAGCTGTTATTCTCATCAACACTGATGCAGAAAGCAGCAGAAACAGTGCAACAATGATCCAGTTAGAAGACGTTTCAATCCACAAATCACCCACATTTACCATAGTTTTACTGTAGTAACACTAATGGTAACAATGGTACGGTGGCAGAAAATTAGGATATTCATATTGAGTATTATTAATATACTAAATATGTTAAAGTTGTAATGGAATAGAATTACATTATTTTGTTAATTCTATCAGTTGATGTGGATTTGTAATTGACAATGTCTTTAGGCTACTGTTTTTCAATGCAAACACCATAGAAGCCATATAGTTAGGCTACTTTTTTACCATGGTAATGAGGTGCTGTACTTTTGGTTATGTATAAAAGATGTTTATACAGTTTTCACAATGGTTCAGTCAAATGTACATCTGCATCCCAACTCAAGCTCCTGCTACTCTGAACTCAAGCTCATGTTCTAATGTGCATTTCTAAGAGACAAAACTTGTGATATTACATGTTCAGTGCTGGTGCCACTGCTCTCCAATGTTAGTCTGGAGCCCTGATCATATAAATTGTACTGTAAAATGTTACTGTAATTTGAAATTGTGTCTGTTTAATTGTAAGTGAAATATATAGCTTTAGTAAACTATTTTTTTAGTATAACATTATTATACCATGCATAATTTTACCTTTTTTTGTTTAAAGAAGAAACCAAACATGTATAGTTGACATTTGAGGCTCAATGCTATAGAAAAGCAATAAAAGTTAAGGAAGAGTGTTTTCAGCCTTTTTTATTTAAATATATATTTTATATAAAAATAAGGTTCAAAATAATCGTTATTAATAATCGCAATTACAATCTCAAGGGAATAATCGACAATTATGATTTTTGTCATAATCGTGCAGCCCTAATCACAGGAAGCAAATGACAAGAACTGTTTACTGGTTGAAGCACAATAAAGGACACTGTTTGCATTATAACATCAGTGTGCATGGATTCAATTTGCACGCGTCAATTACTTGCTCACTTCTACCATCAACATCGGCGGCTTTGTGGAAGGCCGTAATAGACACAAATATAAATTTTCACAAAGTCTGTTGCTTCAGTCAGATATACTGAAGTATAATTACAAGCATTTCATAAGTGTCAAAGGCTTTTATTGACAATTACATTAAGTTTATGCAAAGACTCAATATGTGCAGTGTTGACCCTTCTTTTTCAAGACCTCTGCAGTTCACCCTGGCATGCTGTCAATCAACTTCTGGTCCACATCCTGACTGATGGCAGCCCATTCTTGCATAATCTATGCTTGGAATTTGTCAGAATTTGTGGGTTTTTTGTTTGTCCATCCATCCACCTCTTGAGAATTGACTACTTCTCAATGGAATTAAGTTCTGGGGAGTTTCCTGGCCACGGACCCAAAATTTCGATGTTTTGTTCACCGAGCTGCTTAAGTTATCACTTTTGCCTTATGGCAATGCTCTATCATGCTGGAAAAGGCATTGTTCGTCACCAAACTCTTCTTGGATGGTTGGGAGAAGTTGCTCTCGAGGATGTTGAAAATAATTTGTTCTTATTTACTGGCTGTCACTTGTCTTTAATAATGTTTAAACTTTATATTTATGTTTATTTTTGGCTTGTGATTTTTGTTGTGGTATCGAAATTGTAATAGAGAATTGTACAATTTAATTGGTATCTAAAATATTGGTGTCATATAAGCTTATTTATTATAATACAAGATAACATAGATCAAATCCAATAATACAACCCTTTAAGAATAATTATTAGCTAAATCAAAAGTTTTAGCTCAACCTATGGTTGATTTGACACAGAATGACCCAATGAGTTTCTTCTGAAACATCATTGATTTCTGTAGAGCTGGACATTTTCTAATGAGTGAGTCGAGCTTTGAGAAAGAAACCAACCTGTTTGTTCCTCAGTCTCTTTCAGACTAAATACTGCTTCAATCCTGAAGTCTTCACTCTCCTCTTTAATAATCTCCATCTTTATAACAGTGTGTCACGTGGATCTCAGTCGCTTCAGCAGGAGTTTTTCTGTGTGTTTAAGATGAAGAGAACAATGAACAGAGAGCAAACCCAAACTAAATCTCTCCATCAGCTCCCTAGTTCAGTAGTCAGCACACTAGTTCAGTAGTCAGCTCCCTAGTTCAGTAGTCAGCTCCCTAGTTCAGTAGTCAGCGCACTAGTTCAGCAGTCAGCGCACTAGTTCAGTAGTCAGCACACTAGTTCAGTAGTCAGCGCACTAGTTCAGTAGTCAGCGCACTAGTTCAGTAGTCAGCGCACTAGTTCAGTAGTCAGCTCACTAGTTCAGTAGTCAGCGCACTAGTTCAGTAGTCAGCGCACTAGTTCAGTAGTCAGCGCACTAGTTCAGTAGTCAGCGCACTAGTCCAGTAGTCAGCGCACTAGTTCAGTAGTCAGCACTAGTTCAGTTCAGTAGTTCAGTAGTCAGCACACTAGTAACTAGTTCAGTAGTCAGCGCACTAGTTCAGTAGTCAGCTCACTAGTTCAGTAGTCAGCGCACTAGTTCAGTAGTCAGCACACTAGTTCAGTAGTCAGCACACAGGGTCCCTAGTTCAGTAGTCAGCGCACTAGTTCAGTAGTCAGCGCACTAGTTCAGTAGTCAGCGCACTAGTTCAGTAGTCAGCGCACTAGTTCAGTAGTCAGCACACAGGGTCCTTAGTTCAGTAGTCAGCGCACTAGTTCAGTAGTCAGCTCACTAGTTCAGTAGTCAGCTCACTAGTTCATTAGTCAGCGCACTAGTTCAGTAGTCAGCGCACTAGTTCAGTAGTCAGCGCACTAGTAACTAGTTCAGTAGTCAGCGCACTAGTTCAGTAGTCAGCTCACTAGTTCAGTAGTCAGCGCACTAGTAAGGGTCCCTAGTTCAGTAGTCAGCGCACTAGTAAGGGTCCCTAGTTCAGTAGTCAGCGCACTAGTTCAGTAGTCAGCTCACTAGTTCAGTAGTCAGCTCACTAGTTCAGTAGTCAGCGCACTAGTTCAGTAGTCAGCGCACTAGTAAGGGTCCCTAGTTCAGTAGTCAGCGCACTAGTTCAGTAGTCAGCTCACTAGTTCAGTAGTCAGCGCACTAGTTCAGTAGTCAGCGCACTAGTTCAGTAGTCAGCGCACTAGTTCAGTAGTCAGCGCACTAGTTCAGTAGTCAGCACACTAGTAAGGGTCCCTAGTTCAGTAGTCAGCGCACTAGTTCAGTAGTCAGCTCACTAGTTCAGTAGTCAGCGCACTAGTTCAGTAGTCAGCACACTAGTAAGGGTCCCTAGTTCAGTAGTCAGCGCACTAGTTCAGTAGTCAGCGCACTAGTTCAGTAGTCAGCGCACTAGTTCAGTAGTCAGCACACTAGTAAGGGTCCCTAGTTCAGTAGTCAGCGCACTAGTTCAGTAGTCAGCGCACTAGTTCAGTAGTCAGCGCACTAGTTCAGTAGTCAGCACACTAGTAAGGGAGTCAGTTACATCACCTGATTAGACAAAAACACTCAAAACTTGTGCTGCAAATTCATAAGAGCACAAACTATACAGACAGTTCATATTTAGTTGTGATGTATATACGGTAAATCAGAATTTGTAGATTATATACACTAAATCACACTAGCATGAGAACATTTTCAGCTGGTTTGTAACAGTTGTGTTTGTTGTTCTCGCTGCATTTACACAGTTTAGACCAGCAGGTGGTCAGCGAGCGGAGATTCGAATCACTGAATCATCTGAGAAGCAACCGATTCAATCGAGTCACTGAATCATCTGAGAAGAAACCGATTCAATCGAGTCACTGAATCATTTGAGAAGCAACCGATTCAATCGAGTCACAAAAAGCTCAGTTTATCCGTCACTACTAAACAGTGAACTAAATTGTGTTTATCATAAACTGATTCAGGACACAGGGAGCGAAATGAGACGCACCTTTTCTGTTACTCGTGTGCGGATGCGTTTACTCTCACAAAATAACGTCTATTAATGTTAAATAAAGCATTGCAATGTTACATTCAATAGCAAATAATTAATCTTGCATCGCTTAAAAACTATACAATTGACTGAACGTTTTCTATCAGTTTAAGCAGTTCAAATACTTAAAAACACAGACCTTTCTTGAGCCGAATCACAACAGACGCGGGAGCGCGCGCAGCCCTATGACGTCACGCCGCCAGAGCAAAATAAAAGTCCCTTCTCAGTCACAATAAACAGCTTTCATACAGAGCTCTCATTCAGAGAAACCCCACTGTTTAAGATGAAATGCGAATGTAATCATAACTATGTATTACTTACATAGCCTAATTATCAGTTATTTAAATATAAATAATATAAATATAACCTAAAACAGATTTGTTAGACACACTCTTACCAGATTTAATCTTAACTATATAGAATTAAATGTAATATATCATTATTATTGTGATAAGATTAAACATTACTTTTGAACACGTTTATAAGGCCGTTTGTGCTTTTTCACGTACATGAGGTTATATTTGTTCCTGAGTCATTCCACGAAACCAGTACGATTTGGATTTACAAATTTTTAGATTTTTTACCAAAAAATATTACTTTTCTGAACACCCCACAGCATTAATGACATATTTAACTTCTTGAAAAACATATTTTCCCACCTCAGGCATCAAATCCCTATTATTATTGGTCATTATTTTAAGATATGGGCTCATATTTTAGTCATCTGTGGCAGAATCTGGTTTCCATTCGTGTTCATCCTGTTTGTGTGAGAGAATCTGCATCTCATGTTCATGCGTGAAATCACAAACCTGTAACAACAAATCATGATTCACCAAAAACTTTAGTACTACTTCTTCTAAATTTACAAAAAAAGATAGGAACAACCTCATGTACGCTATATAAATAGCTATATAAATGCTTCATTCATTCATTCATTCATTCATATGAACAGCTGTAGCACATGCAGCAGGACATTACTGGTCATCCAGCTTTAATATCATCTAGAGAAGGTTTCCTTGAAGAAATATAAAACTGAGTATCATCAGTGAAACAATAAAAGTTAACTCCATGTTTAACTCCAGTACTGAACTGTGACTGATATGACACTTCTTCATTTAATATCACAGTTATAATGCTCAGATAAAAACATTTCAATCATGATGTTGAGATTCCTGTAATGCCAACAGAATTGACAATTTAATTGCTCCAAAATATATTGTGCAGATCTGTTCAGTAGGACAAAGTAAATTTTCATGTTATATTTGAGGTGGTTTGTTACATGCATAATACATTTATTCTGATGAGAAATCAGGAAATATACAACCACAGCTGAATCCATTAAGCTTTAAAATATCAAGCTTCTGATAATGTCTTGTGGGTAAAAACACCCACACAACAGAGGAAGACGTTTCTAATGACAAAAACCAAACCAGTTATGATACTCAGTGGATGTGGAGTAACACTCTGTGGTTATAAATCCTTTCTGCCTGAAGCTTTAAAGAACACACACACACAGGCCACATTTATCCTGCAGGTCTTGATGCCTAATTCCAATTTGCTGACTATATCTGATGTTTTTGATGACCAGCTTACATCATCTTTAAAAGTGACCCATATCCATGTACTTTTTCCCTGTTTACACATCATAGGTCATATGCGATCTGTGCCACATGGGAGGGAAAAAAACAGAATTGCATCACTTGAACCAGGTGATGTAAACACAGCCTTAGTCCTATGCCTAAGGGAATGCTGCGTTATTTGCCTCACAGTAACCTGGATGTCTGCAATGGTTCCAGACTCAGCCATCGAGCTCACAGGCTTCTCCGTGCACCGCTCGGACAGAACGAAAGAGCTCACAGGGAAAAGCAGAGGTGGGGGCGTTTGTTTCTTTATCAACAACTCGTGGTGTGATGAAAGGAACCTACACTCTATTAAATCCTTCTGCTCCCCTGATCTGGAATTTCATATGCTTCTGTGTCGACCATTCTGGCTACCGAGGGAATTCACAGCGATCATAATCACGGCTGTTTACATTCCCCCTCAAGCCAACACAGACCAGGCACTCAGGGAACTGTACGGGAATATAAGTGATCAGGAAACCGCGCACCCAGATGCAGCGTTTGTTATTACGGGGGACTTTAATAAAGCCAACTTCAGAACAATAGCTCCAAAATACTTTCAACGCATCACCATCAACACGCGTGGTGATCGTGTACTGGACCATTGCTACTCCCCCTTCCGGGACGCTTACAAATCCCTCCCCCGCCCACCTTTCGGCAAATCGGATCACTCCTCCGTTCTGCTTCTGCCTGCTTATAGGCAGAAACTGAAATGTGAAGCACCTGCACTCAGGACAAGTCAATGCTGGTCGGACCAATCGGACGCTATACTACAGGACTGTTTTGATCACGTGGACTGGGACATGTTCCGGGCAGCGTCTGATGACGACATAGAGGAGTACTCAGATTCTGTAACGTGTTTCATACGGACGTGTATAGAGGATGTAATTCCGACCAAAACAATACGCATCTACCCCAACCAAAAACCGTGGATTAACAGCGATGTTCGATCAGCCTTGTCAGCGCGGACATCTGCCTTTAAATCTGGAAACACTGACGATCGGAAACAAGCCAGTTACGATCTCAGGAGATCCATCAAAGCAGCCAAACGACAATATAAAAACAAAGTTGAAGAACAATTCAACAACAACAACCCAAGAAGCATGTGGCAGGGCATCAACAACATCACAGGTTTTAAAGGGAATAAACCAGCTACTGTGAACATTGCGGCCTCTCTACCGGATGAGCTGAACACTGGTTGAGAAGCTCCAGACTCTGGGACTGAACAGATCTCTGTGCAGCTGGATCCTGGACTTCCTGACAGGCAGAAGTCAGGTGGTCAGAATGGGCAACAACACCTCATCTCCCCTGATCTTCAACACTGGTGCCCCGTAGGGCTGCGTCCTCAGCCCACTCCTGTACTCCCTGTACACACACGACTGTACAGCTACACACAGCTCCAACGTCATCGTCAAATTTGCCGATGACACAATGGTGATAGGCCTGATCACCGACAACGATGAGACGGCCTACAGAGAGGAGGTGAGTACCCTGACTAAATGGTGCCAGGAGAACCACCTCTCACTCAACATCGACAAGACCAAGGAGCTGGTGGTGGATTTCAGGAGACAGAGCAGAGAACACACACCCATCTCCATCGACAAGACACCTGTGGAGCGGGTAAACAGCTTTAAGTTCCTCGGCGTTCACGTCACCGAGGATCTCACATGGTCTGCTCACACAGACGCAGTGCTGAAGAAGGCACATCAGCGCCTCTTCTTCCTGAGACGACTGAGGAAGTTTGGAATGAGCCCCAGCATCCTCAGATCCTTCTACACCTGCACTGTGGAGAGCATCCTGACCGGCTGCATCACCGCCTGGTTTGGAAACAGCACCGCTGGCAACCGCAAAGCTCTGCAAAGGGTCGTGCGAACTGCCCGCCACATTGTTGGAGGTGAGCTTCCCTCCCTCCAGGACATCTACACCAGGCGGTGTATAAGGAAAGCCAGGAGGATCATCAAGGACTCCAGCCATCCATCCCACAGACTGCTCTCTCTGCTGCCCTCAGGGAGACGTCTCCGCAGCATCCGATCCCGCACTAGCCGACTGAGGGACAGCTTTTTCCCTCAGGCTATCAGGCTAATGAACAGTCAGAACTAATTCACCCTACATCCCACTCCCACTCACACATCATGCCATGCACTGCACTTTAACACCGTTCTACTGGACTACACGCACACACTGCAATAATACAACCTATCTGCTATCACTGGATACCATACAATGCACATCCACGACATTGCATATGTATAATCTGTTGCACCTTTGCACAACTATCTATTGCACAACTAATCTGTTGTAAATGTATAATCTGTTGCACCTTAACATATTACTATGTATAGATGTGTACATAATGTAGAATGTGTACATACGGTGTATTGGTAACTAAGTATGTCTTTATAGTACACTGTGTGTATTGAGTATGTGTATGTGTATTTTGCACATTGTCTTCTGTACAGTCTGTAAATATGTACTGTCTATATGTAAATTGTTTTGTTTTTTTGCACTGTCTGGAGCACGCTCTCAATAATTTCACTCACCAAGGCACTTGTGCTGTGGTGATGTGACAATAAAAGTGATTTTGATTTGATTTGATGCCTGTGTTTAGCCCTTGTGTAATTTGTTGTCATGGTTTCTTAGTTAATCCTCATTTGGCTACCATAGTTTATGGGAAAATGGTGACCTGTTTCTTGTTTCCTCATTATGCCTCTGTTCCCAATTTATCCTGCAAATCATCATAATGAGTGTATATGCAGCAGTCGGCAGCCGGGTTTCCATCCAAATTTGGAATAATAACTTAATTGGAATATTGCCTAAAACATTTGCAAATAAGCACCATTTCCATCCACTCCTCCTGCCAGTATACATCTTTCGCTCCTCAAACTCACTCTTGCTGTCCCGAGCGATTTCCCTTACAGCCTGAAAGCATTTTAACATTCAGTGATGTAGAAGCAGGCATTGATCTTCCTCTGCGGAGGCGGTGCTTATCCACACTAGGGCTGTCGCGATAACCGCAATATCGCAATACCGCGCTATTGACGAGCATAACCGCAGAGGAATGCAACAACCGCAGCAACCGCGATATTTCCTTTTTTTTCGTAAGGTTACGCCCTTCTCGTTTTATACTTAGTGCATATGTACTGAATATTAGTAATGATAACAATGTGTGCCATGCTGATTTGTACAGAGGCTCAGTAAATTTGCACTTAACAAGCCTAAACAGACAGTGAATGAGAGAGAGATCGACTGAGCGCGTGCGATTACCTGCGTCTGTCCTTCAGGCTGAGTCATGTATATTTGTGAAAACAGGTTGTCATGTCCAAGGAAAGTGAAATCTGTCTTAGCATCGACGCTCTGCTGGTCAGCTGAGCCTTTAAAAGTGGCGCTTAAAGTTAAAATGATTTCAGCAGCTTGTTCATTACATATCTCGAATGAATCAGTGTTTTTGAACATGTAGTAGAATGAACGGTTTAAGACCCACTCAAAGACAGTCCCTTACCGTAGAATATCAACAGAAAAAGTTATCTTGTCAGTCAGATTCGAGGATCAGAACTATCTGTTATATATATATATATATATATATATATATACTGTATATATACTGTATATATATATATATATATATATATAGGCTAACAATAGACTAACGATCTTATTGTCAGGTTTATGTTTTGTTATGTGGACCGTTATTTTGTCATTCTCTTCTGTTTACTTCACTTCCTGTTTCAACGGGATTTAGTTTAGTTTTCATTGGTTTCTGAATATGACCTCGTTGCATCTTAACACGTACACACAGATTATATACATAATCTTATATACACACACACACACACACACACATACATATATATATATATATATATATATATATGTGTGTGTGTGTATATGCGGTAGGCTATATATGCGGTATGCATACATACATATATATGTGCGGTAATATCGCATACCGCGCTATTGAGCCACTCAAAATTACAGCAAGGGAAATTCCTTCACCGCAACAGCCCTAATCCACACTCAGGGATTGAAATTAACTTTTTCACTCACCAGCCAATTTGGCTGTGTACCGGTAAATTTTTAAGTTACCGGCCATTCATAACATCTACTAGCCCCCCAAAAAATACCGGAAAAAAAAACCCATTAGCTTGAGGCTGTCTACACTGGACGTGACAAAGCGACCGTTGCAAACAATTTTGTTTCAGTACTAAGGGTGTGCGATATTGACAAAAAAATATAATCTCAATATTTTCTGGGATTTTATCGATAAACATAATTAGACAATATTTTGCTGAGTGTGTTATTGTGCTGATATCTTAAGGACTGCTGTGGACAGCTGACTCCTAAGTTTTTGATATTCTTCATATTCTGTGTGGCAGTCAAATTAATCTTTTCCAATAAGTTTAAATTGATTTGAACCTATTATGGGCATTTTTACCTTTATAAAGCCCTTTTTTCTGAAAGTGTGCATCAGCTTTTCAGTCAAATTCTTATATGTAATCATTGGCACCGATAGCCTAGTGGTTAGTGCGTCGACATATAGCACATTTGTGCTCACGGCGACCTGAGTTTGATTCCCATCTCTAGGTCCTTTGCCAATCCCGCCCCCCTCTCTCCACCCAATACTTTCCTGTCTGCTCTTAACTGTCATCCCTTAGAGGGACATGGAATGCTTTAAGAGAGCTCTCGCTCGTGTAACTGTTCCTTGTGAGTGTCCTGCTGGAAAATTATTTGTCCCTAGGTCCGTTCGTCCCGCGGTTCTCCGCTGGAGTCATGCGTCGAAGCTCGTTGCACACCCTGGTATTAGGGGTACTTTGGCCACCGTCCGTCCGCCAGCGGTTCTGGTGGCCGGCCTTGGCCCTTGACGTTCGCCGTTTCGTTATCTCTTGTCCTGTCTGTGCCCAGTCCAAGTATAGTAATTCCCCTCCCGCTGGGTTGCTCCACCCTCTCCCTATTCCATCTCGTCCTTGGTCGCACATCACTTTGGATTTCGTTACGGGTTTGCCTCCCTCCGCCGGTAATTCAGTAGTGCTTACAGTCATTGATCGCTTCTCTAAAACGGCCCGTTTTATCCCTCTTCCTAAGCTCCTTGCGGCTAAGGAGACGGCCCTAGCCATTTTCGATCACATTTTTAGGGTTCACAGGCTACCCACTGACATTGTCTCGGATAGAGGTCCTCAATTTGTCTCTCAGTTCTGGAGGGAATTCTGTCGACAGATCGGAGCTATGGTTAGTCTGTCGTCAGGATTCCACCCACAGACTAATGGACAAGCCGAACGCGTAAATCAGATCCTCGGTCGTAAACCAGATCCTCGTTTGCTCCGTACTCTGGCTGCACACAACCCCTCATCCTGGTGTGAGCAGCTGGGTTGGGCCGAATACGCCTATAATTCGCTTCAGTCGTCATCCACCGGGATATCTCCGTTTCACTGTTGTCTAGGTTACCAGCCGCCTTTATTCTCCGCGCAAGAATCGGAGAGCTCCGTCCCCTCTGTCCAAGCCCTTATTAAGCGCTGCCAGTTTACCTGGAAGAGGGTACGGAAGACATTATGTAAATCTAGAGAACGCATCTGTCGGGCCGCCAATCGCCACCGTTCTAAAGCCCCTAGATATATTTGTGGCCAGAGAGTGTGGTTGTCCACTCGTAACCTACCCCTTTGGTCTCCGTCGCGTAAGTTAGCGCCCAAATTTATTGGCCCTTTCTCAATTGTCAAGGTCCTTAATCCGATGGCGGTGCGGCTTAGACTACCCAGTTATTTACAGCGGTTCCACCCAGTCTTCCACGTCTCGTGTATCAAACCCGTTATTCGCCCACCCTCCCATCCTTCCCCACCCACCCACCCCCCCTGTTCTGGTCGAGGGTCCACCGGTGTATAGGGTCAAGAAATTGTTGGCCACCCACCCTCGGGGAAGGGGTTTTCAGTACCTGGTCGATTGGGAGGGGTACGGCCCGGAGGAGAGAATCTGGGTCCCAGCTCGGGACATTCTGGACCGCTCGCTCATCGAGGACTTCCTTCTCGCCAGTCTTCTTCCTCGGGAGCGCCAGGAGGCGCCCCTCGAGGGAGGGGTACTGTCATGAGCCGGGTTTGATTCCAGTTTCCTTTTCTTCTCTATTTCTCGCTTTGCCTCTTAGTCTCAGCTGTTCGCGTTCACAATCAGCGCTCGCGCTGATTGGGACGGCACCTGTTTCCTTTTAACGCTGATTTGTTCCTCTATTTCTACCTGTGTGTTGCCAGACTACTTTGTCTGATTATTATGTTTTGCAGCCATTCTGCCAGCTCTCTGTGCTTTTGTCTCGGACTGTGTTTTGCCTGGTCTAAGTCGAGTCCTGTCGAGTTCTGTCGAGTGTCCGACTTTACCTCTGCACTGCCTCTCAGTAGTCGGCTGTCTGTGGTCCATTTGCCTTCGGGCGCAGCCCTCCGGACTGTACTGCCTTCTATGGAAGTTGCTGCTCGCTACTCCGACCGGGACCGCACATCCTCTCGCTCAAGCCAAGTCAGCTACTGAGTTCCAGTTTTGTTTTTTCTATTTTTTCCCAGTTCTGTGAATGTCTTTTCTGGCTGGCGAACACAGACTGCCTGAGTTCGTTAATTGAATAAATATTCTTTTTGACTTGCCTTCTACCTCTGGATCCTTTTGTGCTGACAGATTGTTTTGCTGATATATAGCCTAACAGCATCTCATCAGACCGCAGTTCACTGTTGTTCTACTGAAGCTCGTTTGACCTGCGCCTGGCGCTGAGGCGAAGCTGAAGTGCGCGTCTGAAAAGTCTCCCGTTTTATGTGGGCATAAAGATATACGGCGGTTCCGCGTCTTAATAAATGTATTTCTTGTCAAGAAAAAAAGGGACAAAACCGGCAGTTTTGAGTGGGGTGGCCAAGCTTAGGTCAGTGGTGGGCTCCGCCCCTGTCAGTGAGGCTCTCAGTGTTTGTCCTCAGATAGTGAGACAGCAGGTGCTATGAGCGGCGCCAGCACGCATACTTGAGTATGTAGTACACGACACAACGCCGCTCATTCACAGAGAGACATGCAAAACACAGATTATATTTTTATATATCAGTGTTTTTGTTCTTTAATAATCACAGACACTAGACCATGTCGTGATTTGACCGCTCTGTTTTTGATTTATTCATCAATACATAAAATTGCGCGTTTTATGTGACATCTGCATTGTAAATTCATTGTCATGACTGGATTCTGGGATTCACTCCGCATCACGGAAATCATAAGGCTTTAACCTTATAACTGTATCTGCACGGAGGGATGGTGTTCTAAAATATAGGTAATGTTTGATGTGTTTCCTCTTTTTGCAGCCGCTTTGCGACCGCAGTTTTTGCAAACTGTCTTTCCTCGAGGACAAATAAGCGTTCGTCTTTTCTATATCCAAAGTAACGTTATTCCCATACTGCCAATTTTAATTTATATTTCGACGTGGGATAGAGATTAGAGAACTCATAACGATGTCTGTCTCTGATGTTGTCTTCGCTCTATGTGTGGGTGGAGCAAGAGAACAGTTCAGTGGAAAGTTGTTGCCTAGGCGCAGGTGAGATTCTGTGTCTTTTATTTTCTCCCAATACCGTGGATAAGCAAATGTACACGGTATGATAATCGTAAGTGTTTATATCGTGGTATATCGTCATACCGGTATATCGTTACAACCCTAGTGTGAACCCAGTATTCTAACAGTTGTAGTAGTAGCGCGGGCAGGTTTGTTTACGGTCCGACAAATACGTGAATGGGTCCCATATATTTTTATTTATTTATTATTATAATTTTTTTACTTTGCGCTACGTCATCGCCCCCCTTCGTTACCTCAGCCGGCGCCGGCTCTGATGTGGGGACGTGTTTGAATGAGCCGTTTTAGGGGGGCATGGCAGAGTCTTAACTTTTATAAAGAATATCTCTTTGAGTTTGAGACTTTAGTCTTTGCAACTTCAGGGATCTTATCTATGCACAAACAGCTTGTAACACTCCAAAGAGAAAGAAACACTTGAAATCACATCATATGACCCCTTTAAAAATCAGGCTTAGACTTTACTGAAAGTTGCTTTTAGCTTCTTTATAAAAGTTTCCTAATCTTAGAAAAGTCTTACTTTTTACTAAGAATTTTTTGACACTTAAAGGTGCTGTATGTAGTAGGATTGACACCGAGTGGTTTAACTCCAAGTGGTATTGCAGTCCAAATGTAAAATATTGGAGAGGGTTTTTTTCACCCGGCCCCTCAGACTTGACGCACACGCAGGTTGCCAGATTGCTGACTCTGACCCAGTGTTAATTTTGACAGCAAATTTTGATTTAGTTTTAGTCATAGTCTTTTGACTAAAATGCCATTTAGTTTTAGTCATATTTTAGTCATCTGAATTGTTTTTAGTTTTAGTCTAGTTTTAGTCGACTAAATATCATACAATTTTAGCCAACTAAATCTACAGTAAATTTAATCGGCTAAAATCTAATGGGTTAAGTTACAGTACATTTATTAAGCATTTCTCTAAAATTTCCAAACTCATTAGGCTATATAGGTTTGATATTGTTTTTTGTTTGTTTTTGTTTTTTATCATGATAGACTGTAATTTAACGCCGGTGACACACAACATGCCTTTGTTAAAATTAAATAAAACCACTTCTCATAAAGAACAAGAACATGGTCTTCTTTTTAATACCAATGGTTATATAGGCTAATTATGCATTTTTTTAATAACAATTTGTTTACCATATTCTTCATTCTTTCAAGCAGACATATTTATTTCTATAAATAAATTTAGATTAATCTTTAGGGCTACTAGAGTTTTTCAGTCAAGAGCAGTGAGTGATTGTATGTCTTTCTTCTTTTGCTTGATTAACATCAATGACTCGGACAACTAAATTAGGCTGCTATCCCTTTAAACCCGAATGCACGGTGGCGGATGCAAAGTACTGATACACGTTCTCCCTACTGTTTACGTTCACAGCTGTGTTTACGTGAATACTCGTCAAAACGGACATTTCGACATAATTTTGTGTGTATTTCTCCGTTCATGCGACGTGAAAGAGTACTCACACGCTGTGAGACGCGCTTCAGTGTCTGCGCTCAGAAAACCGGATTGAATTGAGTTCTCTTGCGTCGTCAGACTTATGCATATGTCTGCTCTCCTCTTACTCCCACATATCGACATTTTTGAATGTTTTATGCGCCGTGCAGCAAGTGTATTTTAGCTTATGTCCTGCCGGTTCATATGTTCGCATCTAACCTTCTATGCAGCAGATTCGTTCTGAATTCATCTCTTCCCAAATCGTCCCTCCCTAACATTTTCGTCTCGTTTTTATTCGTTGATGAAAATTTCAATAGATTTGCTTCATAATTTTTGTCATTCAAAAAGAGTTTTCGTTCGTTATCGTCTCGTTGTCGTCAGTGAAAAAAATGTCGTTGACGAAAATTATTCATCAACGAAATTAACACTGCTCTGACCCCTTTCTGTTGGCAGCTTCCATGACTAAAATTAAATACTGTTTTTTAATTAAATACTCTGTTTTCCACCAACTGGCAACCCGGGTGCTGAAATACAATTGGGTAAACTGGCAGTTGACAGGTTACACAGACCAAAACAAACACAGACATTCTGACACGGAACGCACATTTTCAAAGGAGAATAACTGACTAGCATTGTTTTTCAGATAAACAAGTTTGTTAACTTAGCATGTTTCTTACATATCTGCAAATATATTATGGTACTTTTATGATTTAGTAGAGACAAAAACTTACATACAGCACCTTTAAGTCAAAGCTGAAGGCTATTTTTATGAGCATTTCTGAGAAGTTTTATACAAATGGGCCCTGATGTTCAGTGCAAGTAGTCCACTGAATTTTCACCAATTTTAATTATCATTTGGAATATATATTTTGTAATGATTTGTAAATCTTTAATAAACAGAAATGTCAGTTTCTCAAAGTTAATGCTGCACATCTTCACATTTATCACAATTTCAAAGCCAGTAATGAGAATGAGGTGCAGTTTATCAGAACATCACTGAAGAGCAGGACTACACGATTAACCAGAGTCTGACTAAACCAAAGCTGGAGCTGAAGCAGACTCAAAGACTGATGTGGTGCTTCACAAATATCACTGTCTGCAATGAAACACCTTTGTTTTTATTTTTTTTTTTTGATTTCATGTAATGGTTTTGTATCACAAATGTAATGGTTTTACATTTTAAAGTTGCGGTTGCAAGTGCATTAAATATTCATTATGTTAATGCTTCTTTGTTCATTTGCTCATTATCTGACAGAATCACTCTCCATTCTCCACTGTTTCCGGAGTGAATTCAGACTATAAAAGAACGACCATCAGCTCACAGACACCATCATCTACTGATGAACATCTTCAAGCCACAGTCTGATCCAGGTAAGATCATGTGTATATTGTTTAATGTAGCTTTGGGGTGTTTCTTTCAGGTCCTTTTCTGAGCCACTTCTCATTTTAGGGGTTGTGTTCAATAATCTGTCTTGTAATTGTCATTATGATTGCAGTTAACGTCATGTTATCTCATGTATGAGTTAATATATTGTTAACTCTGGTATCACTGATTGTTTGTAGTTAATCAAACAAGTTTCCTTTAATTAAAACTCTGTGTGGTTTCAGTTTTACTATCAGCACTGAATGGAATAAAGACACAGATTTCTGTTTCCTAAAGAAAACAGCTGAGTTCACAAAGCAGCAAAAGAATCAGGAAAGTCAGAGCATTTGTGCTTTCTCTGTGTTTGCAGGTTTCTTATTTGACCGAGGAAGTGAAAAACACTGTGAACAATAAAATAGAAAGCATTTTTAGTGTACCAAAATATTTTTTCAAGTTATTCACTTAAACTACCCTTTTTCACAATTTCTTTCAGCTTTAATTACAGATTAACACTCATTATAAGTCATTTATATGACATTGACTGAGTGAACCTTTGAGTGTTTAATTAGTGTTGGAGCTGAACTCTTGTCTAGTCTGAGTTAGACCCTCACACATCTGCTTCTGTGGATTCCTGCAGGAAAAGTCTGTTTATTTGATTTGTCATTGATGTTATTGTGGTCTACTCACCCCTCTCATCTTATTTCAACATATGTTACAACTGTTGCTCAATAAACACCTTTCACTGCAGCTTCCCCAGTCGTCTTGCTCCTTACATCACAATAAGATCTCACTGTTTCAATTAGAAATGACACAGTTAAACTTGCCTACTAAATGGACAAAATGTTTATTCACATTTGTTTGTATCTCAGCTATGTTCTCCATCAGATCAACAGTGTTTGGAGTGTGTTTTTACGGTGTGGAGTTGATGGCCGTGGAAAATGTGACGCTGAACGTTCTCCTTTGACTTCACTGAGGAAAAAGAAACAACAGACCAACTGGACAAGTTCTGTCATAAATGTAAGTTGTTCAGTATTTATTGCTTGTTTATTGAACTATTTTATTAAAGCAATATCACACTAGCAGTTATGCTGAAGTACTGAATATTCAGAACAACATTCTTATGATATTGTTTAAATAAAAATGTTATGGGCAGAGAGATTTCAGTATTTATTTTTAAAAAGTTAAGCTTTATACTTCTTTAATATATGTGGTTTTTAATGAATAATGTATTTTAAGCATTTTACAGTTCAACTAATAATTAAAATCCTGTCATCATTTGTTAACCCTCATGTCGTTCCAAACCTGTAAGACTTTCTTCACATTCAGAACACAACTGAAGATATTTTTAATGAAATCTGAGAGATTTCTGTTCCTCCACTGACAGTCAACACAGAGTTCATAAAGAAACCCAGATGAATTGTGCGGTTCAGTCTGCATCTTCTGAAGAGACTCGATTGCTTTATATGCTGAACAGATTTAATTGAGGCTTTTATTCACAGATAAACATGAATCAGTCGTGTCAGAATCAATGAGGATCATTCTTGTTTCGCAGCACGTTTGAGATCCGTAAGAACCAAAGAACCTTCTGTTTATGTTTGCTGATCAGTGTAAATATGTGAATAAAAGACTAAATTAAATCTGTTCATCATATAAAGTGATCAAATCTCTTCAGATAATTTGGACTAAACCTCTCCATTCATATGAATTAGTTTAATAAAAAAAAAATTGAATCATCAAACTGGCTGTTGTGTTGACTGTCAGAGGGACAGAAATCTCTCAGAATTCATTAAAATATCTTTATCTGTGTTCAGAAGATGAACAATTTTTTCAGGTTTGAAACACCATGAGGTGAGTAAATGATGACTCAGTGTTCATTTCTGGGTGAACTATCCCTGTAACATCACACATCTGCCATTTGAATGGCAACATTTAGACAGAAGAAACATGTCAGGCCATCTGTTTTTACAAATAATTAAATTTTACAATTAGAAATTGAAGCATTTCTTAAATATTAAAACTAATGACTGGTTTGTTATTTAGTGCTTCCTCTCGGGAATTTGTGAAACAATGGCACAACATAATATCAGCATCAATGACTCAACTGCACTAGATTATGATTTACTCTATAGGGAGATGATGGAATTAATGTGGAAACAAATATATGCAGAACTTGTGTTTTCCTGTGTTCTTTCAGTCGTTGAGATTCCAGTCATGATCTTAACTCTGATTGGCTTGTGTTTCATCATCAAATCTCGGCCTGCTGCTTCAGTTTTTGTCAGTAATTTGATAAGTTCAGATCTCATACAGGTCATTTGTATGCTAATATCAACCGTAACCTCATGGACACAGAAACTGATTGGTGCATATGACTATTCTTTGATTGTGGGTCTGTATTTTATGGCATGTGTTGCTTTTGAACGATATCTTCTGGTTTCTCATCCTATCTGGTACAAATCTCATCATTCACTCAAACTCTCCTGTTTTGTTTCTGTGATCATCTGGTTTGTGCCTCTGATCTTTGCAGAAATATACCCCCCTCATTTTTATTTTAAAACTCTACCCCAGTGTATAGCGTGTTTAATTCCCTACCCCATAATCATTCTCTGTTTTGCTGGCACTTGTCGAGGTCTTTCTCACTCAATATCACTGACTGCTCTTAAGCGCAAATTAATTTTGGGCAGTTTGTTCCTGGTGCTGTTGACATACACATTTCTCATTCTGCCTTATGTGATTATGCGTTTGATTGTAGCATTTTCTTCCTATAACATAATTGTTATTAACTTTTTCTTCTATGCACAATTGCTCGTTTATGTGAATCCACTTGCTGACTGTGTGCTGTACTTGTTCATAAGGCCTGATGTTGGTAGTATGATGAAGTCTGTTTGCTGCTGTTGTAGACATCAGAGTTGGAAACACAACCAGGACGAACACTCTGTAGTGAATCCACAGAACAGCTGCTGTACTGTAGTGTGCTGTATTTCAGCTCAAAAGCCTTCATCTCATTCACTGAACACCTGCAGCTCAGTTTAACCTGCTGATAAATGAGCTGAAAAACACTGCGCTATATTTAATTCAAGTCAGTGTCAATTTTTACATCGCAAGAACAATTAATTTCTAGTTTAATGCTATTATGATATTTATGCTTGTTAGCTGATTTTCCCTAATGTGACGAGTCGGCTGCCTCCCCCTAATGATCATCATCACCCCGTCCCTTAATCGCGCTCCCGAGAGAGGAGGGTCTGGTGGTGAATGGAGCCTCGTCACCGCCGCTGTAAAGGCCGAGCGTCTCTTCCCCGTGTCCTCGTGGCCTTCACCATTTCCCTGCACAACGAGCACACCAGATCCCCCGTTTATTTTGGACACTGTTTCCCCTTTGAACACTTTATTCCCTGTTTCAGTCATTTTATGTTGGTTTTCTGTTAAATAAAAGCTGTGTCTGTCGTGTGCTCCTCCCGTGACACTATGCATGAACCTTTCCCTGCTCGTTTTAGAGAAACAACTGAAATATTAAAGGGATAGTTTACTCAAAATGAAAATGTAATTTGTCAATTTTCGTAATATGATGAAAGACAAATAAAAAAGTCAATGATGACTTTTTTATTTGTCTAAACTGTCCCTAAAAAGGCTGCTTTTAAGTGCATGATTAAAGAAAAGTATATTAGAATTGCATTAAGTGAAGTTTGCAAAAGTATAAAATATTAAGCAGCACTAGAAAATTACATTGCAATCTAAAGAGTTTAATGAGCTGGTAAATCATATTGTTGTGAGTTTTTGTAGAAGTGTGCTGTATAGATGACTGTATTGTTGTTTCTTCACTGTTAGAGACTGTCTTGTAGTCTCTCTTTTTTGTATATTAAAGATCTTACTGTTCTCCAGTATCTGTTTCTGCCTCTATTTACCTGACAAATAACTGTTGATGGTGAACTGTACATGAATTAAAATGTGTAAGTTCAAGTTTATTTATAAAGTACATAATAATACAACAGTGTTTAAACAATACAACAGTTAAAAATATAACAACACAAATAACTACAATTAAAAGATATACAAGACATCTTCTCTCAGACACTTAAAGGGATAGTTCATCCAAAAATGAAAATTCTGTCATTAATCACTCACCCTCATGTCGTTCCAAACCCGTAAGACCTTTATTCATCTTCAGAACACAAATTAAGATATTTTTGATGGAATCCGAGAGCTTTCTGACCCTCCATAGACAGCAATGCAACTGTAATGTTCCCAGATCAGAAACATAGCAAGGACATCGGTAAAACAGTCCATGTGACATCAGGGGTTCAACCGTAATATTATGAAGCTATGAGAATACTTTGTGCGCAAAGAAAACAAAATAATGACTTCAGCAATTGAACAATTCTTCTCTTCTGCGTCACCATCTAGAGTATTGTATAAGCATGCGTGTGCTGATGCGCTGTGCCTTGTTTACAAGCAGAGAATGACACACACAGACAGATCAACCTTCCAGTGAGTGAAAAACAAGGCATTCTCAAAAATTAGCAAAGGTGACACTGAAAACAGAGTTTTCTGAGATGAATGGGTGGGAAAATACACATTTATTCTTCCTGCATCGAGCTGTACGAGTGTGTCTCATTTGCTCATCAAAAGTGGAAACATTTAATGCCATTACAAAACTAAACATGAACACTTTGAAGAAACTTACCCTCAACAGTCCAAGGTAAGGGTCGTGGGAAATAAGCCAGCTTGAACCCCAGTGTGAGCGATCTACACTGGTCGTGTCTCACTCACCGCCCAACAATGAGCATTTTACATGGAAAAGAAAGACATGAACAGAGAGAAAACAGCCACAAGAAGAGCTGCAATGTTAGCACGGGATGTGCAGTCATAACTTGATTCTGCTATTCAGACTGTACACGGCGTAGCTTTGGCAGCTGATGAATCAACTGTTATTAATGACAAAGCTCAGCTTGTGGTGTACATCAGATTTTACCATGCAGAGAAGAAAGGTTTCATTGAGGACATCGTTGGAGTCTCAGCACTCACAACACACACCAGAGGAGACATTTACTCGGTTATAAAAGAGACACAAAGAGAGATCAGCCTGAAACATGTGTCCATCAGCACTGATGGAGCTCCCTCCATGACAGGAAAAGAAACCAGAGAATCCAGACCTCTGCTCATAGAACTGTATTATTCAGCAGTCTGTTCAAAAACAAAAACATTTACATGCACATTTTACCTTGTGCGCTACATGTTTTATATTTATGGTATCATCTAAGTATGTTCTGTCTTATGTACTGCTTTAAAAACTAAAAAAAGCGAAAACAACAAAAAAGAGATGTTAAAAGGATTAAAGTTTCCCCTATGCATTGGGTCTTTACAAATAAAAATAAACTAAATAGTGGAGATGATTGTGACAGACATGGAAAGAATTGAGATGCTAGCAATAAACAAGCAGCAATATCTGCAGAGACAAAGCAGTGTGAAAGGACAGTATTGAAGTCACCAGCGATGACCACCTCAGAGAGACAGGACTACAGGTTAGCTTGTGAACTTGCACGATCCACAGCTTTTGATGAAGTGTTAGAAAAATGGCCAAGCATGAAAACAAGATGTGTTCAGATTTAATCACCTTTATGTCTGAAACGTTTAGGACAAGAAGCTCTTAACTTTGCTGGCTCCCTTTTTCAATGTATAATAAGACTGCAGATTGTAAAATTTCTATTCTGCTATTCCGTTGTTTAAGCTTGATGCTGTGTTTATCCGCTTAGATGGTTTTTATATTTCTCTATTGTCACTGCTTAGATTCTAATATCTTACAGAGTATAGGAAGGAAAACTCATTTAATATATGTGTGAGTAAATTGTGAGATTTGTGAGAGAAAATCGGCAAATGGCTAATAAAAAGTTGTACCGTGAGGATGTGTTGCAAGTGTTATTCGCCGATTCTGACTCTGAAGGGGAATATTTGCCTTTTGAAATGACGATCGGTCGTCTAATGATTGCGCTTCTCCCGGTACATCTTTGCATGCGCAATGGTGCCGCGCACGCAAGGCGAGAGTGTTCACAAAGCACAAATAAGTGATCATTTGGACCCTTTGCCCGACAGGGATGGGGGTGGCAGGGGTAGACGTGGTCTTAGTGTCCATAGGAGAGCTGATGATCGGCCTGATTGCGTCGTTTGTTCTGATCGCGAGCGCTCAAATGGCCGCTGGCAGACAGTACAGGTGCAGTCAGTGTGGGGTAGGTCTGCACTGTGCCACGCAATGAGAGGTACCATACTCTCAAGAACTATAAACTGTCACCTAGATACCTGATTGGGCAGATAGCTGGTAAACTGATAAAAAAAATAGGCACATGTATTTTACTATGGCACAGTAATATAGTAATAATTTACTACTTTCTCCTGTTTTACTGTGGATTTACTCTTTTCCTGATCATTTGGAATGAGGATAAAAAGACAAAACAAACATGCAAATAAGCTCAAACATCCATTCAATATCTATTATTTCCTGAATATTACTGATGAACTGATCAAAAAGTAGGCTACTGTTCACATGAGTTTTACTATTATATAGTATAGTAATATAGTAATAATTTAGTACTTTCTCCTGTTTTATTGTTGGTTTCCTCTTTTCTGATTATTTGGAATGAGGATAAAAAGACAAAAAAACAACAAAAAAACATGCAAATAACTTCAAACATCAATTCAATATCTACTATTTCCTGAATATTATCAAATTCAAGAGGGCCGCCCCCTGATGACGTCATAATATGCAAATTAGATGAGTATATTTACACCCCACATAAACTTTCGTCCATGCCCAACATTTTTCTAATTTACAGTAGATCTCTATCTTTAAGCCTTTTCAAGCCACAAGCTTTTGAAATCTTGATGTCAAAATCCAGCATTTTTTCCAAAAAACCCTGGCGCCTAAAGGGTTAAACAGGGAAAACATGGAAGTGTTTGGTGGCTTCTAAATTTATCCCAGTTTGGATCCTAAGAAATGAATGGTGCTAAGCTAAACACTAGCATAGTGGTGCTGCGCGCTAGAGAGATTAAGTGCACGGACTGAGACGGGAGAGGTACATATCAACTCGTCTAAGTTGAGGGAAGAACATATTGGAATATGGAAAAACGGTGGCATTTTCCTTTAAGTAGCAGCTGGCATGTAGGCCAGAGCACGCTCAAAGAGCGCTAAAAAGCAGCGTCAAAACGCAGTGGCAAAAAGCAAACAGAGAAGAGAAAAAAAGAAGAAGAGAAGAGAGGGATTTGATGGTGTCCTGAGTTTTTAAACTCGGCTTCTGGACACCTCCCAACAAGTCGGTTAACCAATTAGATATTATCTTAGCTAGGGGTGTTGCTCTGTTTGTCCCCCCCATCATAAATCATGTATCAGTCACATGGTCCAAATTGTACACACTGATAAAACTGATTTTGTGCTGAAGTAAATACTACATAAAAACAAATGTAATTTCTACATGAAATTATTTAGTTCAGGCAAGAATTTAAAAAAAGGAGTAAAATCTATATTAGTACTCAATTTATGCTTGTAGAAATTAAAATTTGAACTTATAAGTATATTTTACCTGAAATTGTTTGTTATGTTTACAAGGATTCTTTAAGTAAATATCAAAGTTATGATACCGTTTTTCCCATCATGCACTGGGGCATGAATAATTAAAAAGGTTACACTCTTCACTGTTTTTGAGTTGTATTTACACTGTTTTATGGTAGCTTTTGAGGTTAGGTTTAGTAACTTACTATTTCGTGACATATGGAGTTAATTTTCTATTCAAAATGAGCCATTCATACTCAAACAATAACCACTGATGGTTACCATCATTGTGTATGGTGTACCAAGTATTGATGTCTCTGAGTTCATTAGGGTAATAATTCTATTGAGTGGACATATTATCTTAGAAAGGATAACAAGCTGTCTACTTGTTTATTTATATGTGTGTAAGTGAACCACATGCTTTAATAGCATGGTTATATTTAGTGCTATGTTGTTTGAGTAAAGTTTATAAACCGTGACTGAGTGAAATGTACTTGAAAATTGCAGATTTAACTTAAAATAATTACGTAGAAATTACTCATCAAACTCTAACTGGCAATGTTAAATTTACTTATTTTCTTTGGTAATTTTAAATAAGATAACTAGGATTATTGTGTAGTAAAATATATAAACAAACAGTCAATACAATTTACTGGGAAATTCCAAGTAAACTTTACTTGAGATTTTCTAATTAAAGCTACAGTTCCTTGTATTTAGTTTTTACTTGGGAATTCTATTGAAATTACTCACATTTTCTAAGTGAAAAAACTTTCCTAACTTTTTTCAAGTAAATCCTACTCCAAATTTTTTTCAGTGCACGCTCTTGCAAAGTATACTTTTGGATGTGATCTCTATTCTCTACCAGAATATGATACATTTGACAAATAATTAATTGAAAGAAAAGTTTCAAGCATGATTTTTCAAACTCATACATACCAAACATGAAAATGAACACTTAAGCTATTCAATAGTTATTAAAAAGACATACACAATATGTGATTAACCTGTTAACCAGCGCCCCGCCCCCCATATTGGGAATCACAGCTGAAAATGAGTAACTAACTTAAAATGGTAACAGTTCCTGACTTCAGTGTGCCACACACACATTTTTGGTGTCTTTGGAAAGAAGACCCTTTGGGCTTTACTATCCATCATCCAGAGTTGATAATGCTCAAAAATATAAAAAGTTATAGACACTGAAGTGCCTTGATAAAAATTGTACCACACTGAATTTTTTTTTAATTTCATATAAAAATACATGAAATCAGTCCTGGAGAAAAGTCTTCAGTAAGCCCAGCTGCGTCTACCAGATCAGCCGATTCAAAATGGAGAAAACTCTCATGGATGGCTCCACTATAATACTATTATCCACATGTTAGAAAGCCATGGTCTAGAATACAGAGAAAATTTAGTAGGCCAATCCTATGATGGCGCGTCCGTTATGAGCAGCAAGCATGCAGGTGTACAGGCACAAATTAAAGATGTGGCAAAGCATGCCTTTTACATTCATTGTAGCGCCCACTGCCTAAATTTGGTACTAGTCGACACAGTCAAAGCAATCCCTGAGGCTAACAGATTTTTCTCACTGCAGGAAAGGCTTTATGTGTTCATGTCGGGGTCACATGCACAAAAAATGGCTTGCTGTACAAAGAGAAATGTTTGAAGGTGCTCCTAGAGAACTTCAGAGACTAAGTGATACTCGGTGGGCATGTCGTTATATTTCACTGCATAATACATTGGATAGATTGCCTGCCATTAAGAGAGTTCTGCAGGAGGTAGTTGAGGAACACAATGGTGACAGGTCAGTTGAAGCACAAAGTCTGCTTGCACAGTTAGACTTGTAATTCATTGTACATCTTGTTACGCTATATAAAATCTTTGGAGAAGTCAAGTCAAGTCAAGTCAAGTCACCTTTATAGCGCTTTTAACAATACAAATTGTGTCAAAGCAACTTCACAATATCAAAATAGGGAAATAGTGTGTCAATAATGTAAAATGACAAGATTAAACACTCAATTTTCAGTTAAAGGCATTTCATTATTGAATTTAGTGATATCATCGTCCAGCTCAGTTCAGTTTAAATAGTATCTGCACAATCAAGTCGACGATATCACTGGAAATTAAGTGTCCCCAACTAAGCAAGCCAGAGGTAACAGCGGCAAGGAACCAAAACTCCATCGGTGACAGAATGGAGAAAAAAACCTTGGGAGAAACCAGGCTCAGTCGTGGGGCCAGTTCTCCTCTGGCCAGCCGAACCAGCAGTTTGTTCCAACTGCAGCAAAGTCAGATTGTGTAAAGCAGGGGTTCCCAACCGGGGGGTCGCGGCCCACTAGGGGGCCTCAGTGATCCTCCAAGGGGGCCGCGAGATGGCTTAAAATTAATTTAAATATTATCCTATAATTGTTTAATTTCATTATTAATGTGTTAAATTAAAATGATCAAAGCACGGCCTCTCTCGTGCTCTGTGATTGATTGCTTCGGACTCGGCGCAGCAAGCCTCACTGTTAACCTGTTAACCAGCACCCCCCCATATTGGGAATCACAGCTGAAAATGACTAACTAACTTAAAATGGTAACAGCTCCTGACTTCAGTGTCTTTGGAAAGAAGACCCTTTGGGCTTTACTATCCATCATCCAGAGTTGATAATGCTCAAAAATATAAAAAGTTATAGACACTGAAGTGCGTTGATAAAAATTGTACCACACTGATTTTTTTTTTAATTTCATATAAAAATTAGGGCTGTCAGTCGATTATTTCTTCTTCTTTTTTTTAATCGCGATTAATCGCATGATTGTCATGAGTTAACGCGCGATTAATCGCAATTAATCGCACATTTTTATTTGTTCTAAATGTACCTTAAATCAATCCTTTTCAAATTTTTAATACTCTAATCAACATGGGCATGGACAAATATGGATGCTTTATGCAAATGTACACTATATAGACAAAAGTATTGGGACACCCCCTTCTTTAGAACAGAAAAATGCACTTCCAAATCTGTGGCAACAACGATGGAAATACAATTTTTAAATACATGAATTATGTTCCCATTGTTGTTGCCACAGATTTGGAAGTGCATTTTTCTGTTCTAAAGAAGGGGGTGTCCCAATACTTTTGTCTATATAGTGTATGTACAAGTCATTGGTGTTTGGTGATGAGTTTTTGGCTCAAGGTCTGCATTTACAGTCACACCAGAGGTGTTAAACTGGGATTAGGACTTGGTTTTATGCAGACCAGTCAAGTTCTTCCACACTGACTGAATCAATCATTTCTTTTTGAACCTTGTCTTATACACAGAGGCATTGTCATGTTAGAATAGAAAAGAGTCCATGTGAACTGTTGCTATAATATTAGAAGCACACAATTTCCTAGGTGAATATAAAAACATTATATGCTTTAACATTAAGATTTGTACTCATAGAAATTACTAAAGTAGTCAAACCTGTTCTGTGTTATTAAAAAAAAAAAAAAAAAAAAGAAGGGGGCGACCCAATACTTTTGACAATATAGTGTATGTTAATTATTATTGAAACCATAGTCAACATAAAGCATGAAGATTATTTATTATTACATTTGTTTCCCTATCTTTGCCCACATACTGTATTTTGATGAAGCTAAATTCTCAATAAAACTGGTATATTTTACTGTTTCTGTTGTCAGACAACAGAATGAATATGAAATAGTGACTGAAACGTGACCCATTAAGACTACATAACCAGCTCCCTTCCAAGATGTTAATCTGCACAAAAAAAATCATGATAATCGCACTGTCGTCTGATGAAATCAAATACACATAAAATAAAGACAATAGCTGTGCTGTGATTTCGGCTATACTTGCATGTAAAATTAGAGAAGCAACATAATATCTGTGTTTAACTGAATTAAAGCGCTGCTCCTCTCTCTGACGCGCGCTGAGCAGACGCAGAGAGAGAGAGAGAAAGAGAGAGAGGTGTGCGCACGCTGAACAGAGCAGACGCAGAGAGAGAGAGAGAGAGAGAGAGAGAGAGAGAGGTGTGTGCGCGCGCTGGGAGAGCAAGACCTCACGCTCGCGCGGCAGTACCAGAGATTCTCAGAAACTAGGTTTGGGCGCTTTTTTGAAGGGAAAAAGGTCACTAAAGGGGTCTGCAATGTTGCTAAGTTGGCAACACTGCATCTCCATTTCTCCAACTAAGGGTTGGGCCATGGATCAAACCGGAAATACGCGCTGCGTTAATCGCGCGTTAAAAAAATGAGTGCCGGAAATACGCGCTGCGTTATTAACGCGTTAACTTTGATAGCACTAATAAAAATACATGAAATCAGTCCTGAAGCAATCCAGAAAAGTAATGGGTTGAAAGTCACATGTCTCATGAGTTTATATTTCAAATCTGAAGAAGATACCATGAAAAATTATATTCCTGCAGCCATTTTTCTAGTCCCCCCCCCCCTCTGTTTGAGGAAAAATATTTACCAAATTATTGAAGGGTTCTACTACAAACTATTTAGTCTTTATATGCCATGCAGTTTTTCAATTATAAAACAGTGCAGAATTTAGACTCGTATAAGTGATTTATTTGAGCACTAGAAAAATACAATAATAAATTGAGTGATGAAAAAAAAACAATAATAATAATAAAAAAATAACTTAAGTCTACTGATTTCCTGACATACAGATGCTCCTGCTCATACATTAGTAATCACATGCTGAGATCATTCATTCATACAAATGGCCCATATAGCAATATACATTATAATGGCCTTTTATATAGACTGCATTCACACAGAACAGTCAGTAATTACATGCTGATTTCAGCCATAGAGATGTTAATCATACAGATACAGGCACATTCCCCACAAAACACGCAAACATTTGAAAACTGTTGAAGAAGAAAAAAAAATAAAGGTTTATTTGTGCAAAAAAGATCGCTAATACGCCCCCATTATCACAGCGTGCGTCACGCACCATCGCGAGGGAGCGCCAGAATTCAAATAAACAATTTTTTTTTTTTTTTTTTTTTTGGATTGATTCATTCTGTTTGGGCCAAAATCATGCTGTATTTTTTTACCACCAAGACGCTGTGAGCGTAATTTGTTCCATAACGGACACAAACAAAACTCTCCCTGAAGAGAGAGACGAAACAAAAAAAAAAAAAAAAAAAAAAAGTGCTCGAAAGGTTGTCTGGACCCTTAGTCAACCTTTATCTGTTTGAAAACAATGACGTGTGCAAAAAAAGAGCTTTCAGTGCGCTGGTGTCCTGCTGTTAACAGGTTTTAAAGGATAGTTCACCCAAAAAGAAAATTCTGTCATTATTACTCACTCGAATTAAGAATTTAATTGCACTCATGCCACCTCTGAGCCTCATTAAAGTCTGAGCAAATGTACCAACAATTTTGTGTTCTTCTGTGCCAGCTCTGAATACTAAATTAAAATGATTGTAACTTATCATTCTTATTGCACTTCTTCTTACATTGTTTTAATTGGAAATTTTAAAAATATTATAAAATATTCGTATTAGGAAGACACTTTTTTTTTTAGTGTGTCTATTTTATTACTTACTGTTTACTTTTCTTTTTTTTAAAATAAATTCAAATCTGAGTTTGAGCGCACGTGATTCCTGGGTGGGGAGGGTGCAATGAAATAGTCCTGCCACCACAGCGTAAAAAATCCTAGAGGAAACACTGAAATTGTATTTAACATTTCTATTTTTATTATTATGTTTTTCATGTTTGTTGTATAAGGATTATTACCCTCTTACTTCTGGCAGTTATGCCTTTAAAAAGGTATGTTCAGGTGGTGGAAATAATTTATTGTACGTGTATAGGCATGCCAAACTGCAGTTTCTCAATTATAAAACAGTATACAGAATCTTAGACATCGTATAAGTGATTTATTTGAGCACTAGAAAAATACAATAATAATTTGAGTGATGGAAAAAAAAACAATAATAATAAAAAAAAAATAACTTAAGTACATACTGAAATAAATTTCCTGACATACAGATGCTCCTGCTCATACATTAGTAATCACTTGCTGACGATCATTCATACATTTTTTTAGCACACCATGCTAATCATACAGATGGCTTTCTGTTCCCAGGATATAGTCAATAATCACATTATAATGGCCTTTTATATAGACTGCATTCACACTGAAAAAACAAAAAATATATCTGTGAACAAGATTGTTGAGTCAAAATAGAAAGTGGTTGTAATTACATGCTGAAAATCCCCATTATCAGCCATACAGATGTTAATCATACAGATACTGGAAGAGGCACGTGTGTCATTCCCCACGGTGAGGAGGAGTGTTTGAGTGGCCAAACACGCAAACATATATGAAAACTGTTGAGTCTTGGGGTCAGAACCTAAAAAAAAAAAATAAAGGTTTCACCACATTTGTCGGGAGGGCAAAAAAGATCGCTAAGTTACTCATCCAAAAACCCCCATCAGATGACAGGTGCGTCACAGCGTGCGTCACTGGCTTCGTCAGATGAAACGAAAAAATAGCTTTTTGGAGCGCCAGAATTCAAATAAACAATCTTCCGTGTATCTTTGACTTTAATTTTTTTTTTTGGATGATCTCATTCTGTTTGGGCCATTGCCTGATATAAAATCATGCTGAAATCTTTTTGGGCCGTTTACCACCAAGACGCTGTTTTTGAGCGTAATTTGTTCCATAACGGACACAAACAATAACTCTCCCTGAAGAGATTAGACGTAAACAAATGAATAACGATCTGGAGAGATTCTGTATGAAGAAATTACAACTTTATTGTTATTTGGACTAAAAGTGCTCTTTGGGATGTTGCAATAATTTCCAATAATTGTGGACCCTTATCTCTGAAACTAAACCAGGATTTACAGCAGTGGATCCCCGCACGTTTGAGTGTCGTTATCAATGATAGGATGAATTTTTGAATGAAAGATGGTATGATTTATTTTACTGCTCATATTTACCGGTTCCAATATTTGGAGGACACTTTTATACATATATATATGTTTTGATGTGTACTACCCACATACATACATACATACACTTACACACACACAAATTTAGCATATATATATACATATATATATATATATATATATATATATATATATATATACATACCCACATACATACATACATACACATACATACACACACATATATACACATATACATACACATACACACAAATACATATATATATATATATATATATATATTACACACACATATATATATATATATATACTTTATAAGCACACACATACACACTTACACAAAAATCTATCGAAAAACAGCAATCTGTCGAAAAAAATAAAATCATTAAATAAAGAATGGATGCTAGAGGCTTAGACCTTCAAAATGATAAACAAACAAACAAACAGTGCAGAATATAGTTTGTCAAAATTAATTTTGTCAAGGAGCTGTTTTACTTTATGCCAGACTGTTTGAAAACAATGACGTGTGCAAAAAAAGAGCTTTCAGTGTGAGTGTGAGTGTGAGTGTGTGTGTGTGTGTGAGTGGCGTCCGTGTGGGTGGTGGTGGTGGTGCATGTTAACAGGTTTTAAGAGAGGGGAAAGGATAGTTCACCCAAAAATGAGCCTGGTGGAAATTCTGTCATTATTACTCACCCTCGAATTGGAAGCAATGAATTTAATTGCACTCGGGTGGGTGGGATGCCACCTCTGAGCCTCATTAAACGTCTGAAAATGTACCTGGAGGGAGGGGAGAGAGACAAGCCAATTTTGTGTTCTTCTGTGCCAGCTCTGTAGTACAAATTGATTTTTTATTAATACTAATGGTGCCTCTTAAACATGATGGGGGCCGGGGCTTGGTAACTTATCATTCTTATTGCGGAGGAAGTAGAGACTTCTTCTTATATTGTTTTAATTGGAAATTTTTAAAATATTATAAATATAAATATTTGACTCTCTCCACGGTCGCATGCCATTATAAAGGGAAAAATGCTGATGCCCCTGTAAATCAGTTCGAGTCAATATCACCTCGTCTTCTATTAGGAAGACACTTTTTTGCACCACCCGGCCAGGCGGCTTTTTATTTGTTCTTATTTTATTATTACTGTTTGAGACCCACCACTTTTCTTTTTTAGTTATCCGCAAATAAATTAAAATCTGAGTTTGAGCGCACGTGATTCCTGGGTGGGGAGGGGCAATGGGGGCCCCTGTGTTCAGTGTGATAGTCTGGATGTGTTACTGCCACCACAGCTGTAAAAAATCCTAGAGGAAACACTGGACCAGAAATGTGTATTGTGTTTTAACATTTCTATTTTTGAACAGCAATTATTATGGTTTTGTCATGTTTGATGGAGGGCAGTATAAGGATTCGAGCGATTACCCTCTTACTTGCAAACTGGAAGGGGTCCAGGGAGGGGGGGAGGGCAGTTATGTTCAAAGCCTTTAAAAAGGTATGTTCAGGTGGACTTCTTGGAAATAATTTATTGTACGATGTGGCATAAAGACTGGAGTATTTTCATATTTATATGAAATTATGTAGTCATTAATTCGATATTTATGTGATTGAATTTTTTATTCTCTTTTTCTGACAGGGACGCCAGTATACAGACATGACATCCAATGAACATGACGATGGCAGCCAACAGTGCAGTCTTGTTTTGAAATGTTTAGCCTTTCAAATAATACTCCACATGTGTGAAGGAAATTATAGCTGTGACCCTTAAAAAACAAATAACCAGAAATATTACATTACAATAAGTAATCTTGTATATAATAGCCCCTTTGCTTCCGGCTTTGCTACCGTTCGGACGCTCTTGCCTATTGCTCTGCGCTTTGCTCCCTATTTTTGTTATTTTCTCAGATCTCTCTAAGATTTTAACTTCAGCAGATCAGCACAGTGCTCAAACAACACATTGTTTGGAAAAAGAGGACTCTTTGCCTCCCACTGCCAGCAGTTTACATTCCGGAGACAGAAAAATACAGCTGTCTACATTCAAACAGACGAGAGAAAATGCCTCTAGTGGAATCTACTTGCTGCATGAACTGCCACAAACTTCTACAAAGGATTTCGGTTCTTGAAACAAAGTTACTTGCTGGACTTCCAAAACAGACGGAACATACAGCAGATGGTCACCACGGACCCTCTCAGCATACAGCCGGTGAGTCCTGTGAATCTAGTGAATCTCAACAGTTTATACCAAGTGTAGAGGAACAAGCCGAAACTGATCGACGGACTAATCGATGGCACAAACAGGGAGCGAGACCCAAAGGCTCTCGAGACATCAGATTGTCACGAGTATCTCGTATTGCTGCCGTAGCATCCTCTACCCCAGATACGGCTATGACAAGACTTGTAAGCACTGGTATTCTACAACCCCCTATACATCTTGAGAACAGATTTGAAGCATTGATGAATGTGGATGAGGAATCCCAAAATATGACAAAACTCGGATCGAATCAGCCAGCAGCTAACATTGCTACTAACAGGCGCTCAAGGTCGAGCAGACAGCGGCATTCAGCTCAGAGCGCAGCCGAGTCCAGGACTCTGATAGTGGGCGACTCTATTATTAGAAACGTCAGTACCAGGACTACTACTACCTGCTGCTTTCCTCAAGCAACCGTCTCTGATGTGAACAAGGAACTTCGGAGCATTGTGATGAAGCACAAGACTGCAAATCGAGTCATCATCCATGTGGGGAAGAATGATATTCGGAAAGGGCAGTCAGAAATGCTTAAGCAAGATTTCAGTGAACTCTTTGAAACACTTCAAAGACTTGAAGTTCAGTCGTTCATCAGTGGACCACTCCCAGCAAGGGGAACTAACATGTTTTCACGGTTGCCTGGGCTGAATACATGGCTACAAAGAACCTGCAGTACAAAAGGAGTCAACTTCATCGACAACTTCAATATTTTCTGGGGCCACAGATAACTGTTTAAACTGGATGGCCTCCACCCAAACAAACTTGGTGCAAGAGTGCTAAAGGACAATTTCTATTTCTCCCTCCGTCATCCTTCAGTGGTGTGTGCCAATCCACTCACACACTCACCTGGACAGAATATGAGTGACCACAGGACTTCATATCAGCTTCCGAGTCATTATGTGGTTGAAGAATCCCACAAGGACACTGATAACGCCACACAGCCAAAACAAGCATTGCTCATGGACATCCTGGCTGAGCCCTGCCCACAGAGCTCATCACATGCAGACTGTGATGTATTACAACAGCTCCAAGACTCAGCACCCAAGGACGACTTTCTGGAAAACAGCCTGGGAAGCCAGGACAACACATCACAGTCACCGGAAACACCAGAGCTAGAGCCCCGCTCACCAGACACACTATCCCTCTCTCCAGCATCTCCACTTCTAAGCTTTTCACAGAAAATGGAGGAATTGGTGTATGCTGGGACCAAACTCTCTGCAAGCCCCCAGATATCAACTAAAAAACGGCGGGCCCCCCAACCACCAAAGACTGCAGGCTCAGCTCTCCCGCCTCCTCCTGTGAGAGCTCTCCGACCGCTGCCACAACGCCAGGGCCCAAACCCTTCTCCAGCGGCTGTAGGTGAACCAAAAACAACTGATAACAGCTCTCAGTGATATGTGTCGTGTCCCCGCTATATTAGCAGCAACATTCACAAATGTTTACAAAACAAGCGGGAACCCAGTATGCCTGTAGCCTTCTCTATTTCTGTTTTATCACGTGATAGAAGGTCTAAGGCCTTCTCAAGCCGTACGGCTGACCCATCTAATCTGCGGCCTGTAATGCATCATTCTAAGATTGCTGTAGAGACAAAATGTAATTCCATCAAGTTAGCATTTTTAAACACTCGCTCACTAAAAAATAAATAATTTGTGATCAATGATTTAATAACCACAAACAACCTGGATTTTATGTTTCTAATTGAAACATGGCTAGAAGACAACTGCAGTGCAACAGTCCTCACTGAAACAGCCCCTCCTAACTTTAATTTTATAAGTGTCTGCAGGACTGTTAGGAGAGGTGGAGGTGTAGCTGCTCTGTTTAAAGATGTTTATCAATGCAAGCAAGTGTCATTTGGTCAGTACTTGTCTTTTGAATATCTAGGTATTGTGCTGAAAGGTGCCCCACGCATTCTGTTTATCATCATTTACAGGCCTCCAAAATACTCTCCAGCCTTTGTTGAAGAGTTCACAGAACTGTTATCAATGATTTCCTCAGAGTTTGACTGTTTTGCTATTGCAGGGGATTTTAATATTCACATAGATAATGCTGAAATCAAAACTACAAAAGAAATTATAACTGTTTTAAACACTTTTGACCTGATTAAGCATGTGCATGGACCCACACACAATCGTGGACACACTCTAGATTTACTCATCAGTAGAGGTCTAAACATTTCATCCATTGTTATTAAGGATGTAGCTCTGTCTGATCACTTCTGTATTTTCTTTGATATATTGATCTCTGTCACCACTGAATCTAGATCTGTCTCTGTCAGAAAGAGATGCATTAATGAGAACACTAGTGTGCTATTTATGAAGGCAATATCTTTAACACCAAGCATTTCTGCAGACTCTGTTGATCTTCTCCTGGATTCATTTAACTCAAAAGTTAAGAATGTTATTGATGATATTGCACCGATAAAGGTCAGCAAGAAGAATGGCAGACAAAAATGAGAAAATCAACAGCAGTTCAGAATATGAAAAGACAATGCAGAAAAGCTGAGCGGATGTGGTGGAAGACGAAACTTGAAATTCACTATAGCATCTATAAAGACAGCCTTCATGCTTTCAATTTGGAACTAGCCACAGCTAGACAGACCTTCTTCTCAAACCTTATAAACAGTAACTTAAACAACACTCGTACTCTTTTTGCTACTGTTGAGAGACTGACAAACCCCCCAAGTCAGATTCCCAGTGAAATGCTCTCTGACAGCAAATGCAATGAGTTTGCTTCCTTCTTCTCAGAGAAGATCAGTAATATCAGAAAGGAGATTGGCACATCTTCCTGTAATACAGAGGTCACACAGATTCGACAGCAATCTCAAAAAGAAGTGACTATGTCTGTTTTTAAAACAATTGATAGCAAAATTTTGGAAGAAATAGTACAGCATCTTAAATCGTCAACCTGCTATCTTGACACACTTCCCACATCTTTTTTCAAAAGTGTGCTTAACTGTTTAGAAGCAGATCTCTTAGAAGTGGTGAACACCTCACTTCTTTCTGGGACTTTTCCAAACTCCCTGAAAACTGCAGTTGTTAAGCCCCTTCTGAAAAAGCGCAATCTTGATAACACTATGTTGAGCAACTATAGACCAATATCAAATCTTCCTTTCATAGGTAAGATTATTGAAAAGGTAGTTTTTAATCAGCTGAACAACTACTTAAACTCAAATGGATACCTGGATAATTTTCAATCAGGTTTCCGCGTGCATCACAGCACAGACAGCACTCATTAAGATAATAAATTATATTCGCTTTAATTCTGATTCTGGCAAAATATCAGTGCTGGTACTACTAGATCTTAGTGCTGCGTTTGACACTGTCGATCATAACATACTTCTAGAGAGACTGGAAAACTGTGTCGGGCTTTCTGGGATGGCACTCAAATGGTTCAGGTCATACTTAGAAGGGAGAGGTTATTATGTGAGTATAGGAGAGCATAAGTCTAAGTGGACGTCCATGACATGCAGAGTCCCACAAGGCTCAATTCTTGCACCGCTCTTGTTTAGCCTGTATATGCTCCCACTAAGTCAGATTATGAGGAAGAACCAAATTGCCTATCACAGCTATGCTGATGATACCCAGATCTACCTAGCCTTATCTCCAAATGATTATAGCCCCATTGACTCCCTCTGCCAATGCATTGATGAAATTAACAGTTGGATGTGCCAAAACTTTCTTCAGTTAAACAAGGAGAAAACTGAAGTCATTGCATTTGGAAACAAAGATGAAGTTCTCAAGGTGAATGCATACCTTGACTCTAGGGGTCAAACAACTAAAAATCAAGTCAGAAATCTTGGGGTGATTCTGGAGACAGACCTTAGTTTTAGTAGTCATGTCAAAGCAGTAACTAAATCAGCATACTATCATCTCAAAAACATTGCAAGAATTAGATGTTTTGTTTCTAGTCAAGACTTGGAGAAACTTGTTCATGCCTTTATCACCAGCAGGGTGGATTATTTTAATGGTCTCCTCACCGGCCTTCCAAAGAAGACCATTAGACAGCTGCAGCTCATCCAGAACGCTGCTGCCAGGATTCTGACTAGCACCAGAAAATCTGAGCATATCACACCAGTCCTCAGGTCCTTACACTGGCTTCCAGTTACATTTAGGATTGATTTTAAAGTACTTTTACTCGTTTATAAGTCACTCAATGGTCTAGGACCTAAATATATTGCAGATATGCTCACTGAATATAAACCTAACAGACCACTCAGATCATTAGGATCGAGTCAGTTAGAAATACCAAGGGTTCACACGAAACAAGGGGAGTCCGCTTTTAGCTATTATGCCGCCCGCAGCTGGAACCAGCTTCCAGAAGAGATCAGAAGCTAAGAATTATCCACATTTAAACAGCTCTCAAATCTCAGTCTCACTAAATTTCAGCTGTGCATTTGCTTGAATGATGACACTGTGCTACGTCCGAACTGACTGCATTGTATTTTATGTATAATCATTTTCTATTTAACTGTTTTAAATTTCATTTTAAATCAATTTCTATATCATTTTAAAATTCCTTGTTTTATTATTTTTAATTCCTTGTTTTGCTTGAATGAATATTTATTTCACTTTCTTTTAGTTTGCATTACCCACTGTGTGAAATGTGAATACTTGCTAATATAAATAAATACTTGCCTTGCCTTGCCTATATCACAATAGTTATTTTTTGCTAATGATGTTACAATATTAACTTAAGTATTTTAGCTACAGTGATATAATGTAAATGTAATAGGTCTTGTTAATAATTTGGTTATGTTGTAGCCCTATTGTTTGTTGTAATTTTCAAGGCTTCGTAATCTTAAATGATTCATTTATTGCTATATTGCTTGTTTTGTTTTTATTTCATTTTATTTTTTTATTTCTTTAAATAACACATTAGGCCTACATATAATGATCACAGAAACAAATCCACAGCAGAACCGCGGCAACAAGTAGTGGTGTTTTCGTAATCAGCATAACCTATTTGAAGGAATCAGTTGAATGGATTGAACTCACTCGTTAAGACAGTGACTTGGCGCCACCTAGCGTCTGTTTTATTTTCATATTAAACGTATCATTTAATTTATTGACATATTTCTGCCTTCAAAATTTAAAACATTAATTTCATAACATATTATGCATTTGTAGGCTAATTGCAGTGTAAATGCATTCAGTAATGATATCTCTGATGGCTTTTGTTGACACTGATTGGATTTTTACTAGTAACAACCCTTTATTATTTTAACTGAATTTATCGACTGGAATTAAGAACGTGGCATTCCATATTCATGATGCATATATTAATACGTTTTTTTTTTGTTTTGTTTTTTAAATGCCCCTGGACATCAGTTCACAGGTTTGTTTCTGATGTCTTCAATGTTGTTTTTGGTTTTTGGTTAAATTAAAAAAATGCAGTTAGCTCAAAAAGCTGAGGGCACATGACAGGAGCTGTTTGGATGAGCATGATTATATGTTCAATGCATGCATGGCGTGTGTGTTTCACTAGCTCCGTTCCCATGGTCACCTTTTGTTTGACCTAATTCTGGATATTTCCAGCCTAAAATGTGTGATTAATCCGTATCTAAAGCCGTGTCTACACCAAGAGAACCCATTATAATCAGTTGATGCGGTGACTGTCCACACGGGAAGTGGCGCGAGGTGACAAATCTTCTACAGTAACCTCGTTCTATTCCGAATATTGGAAACATGCGTTGTATGCATTAAAAGTTCACAGATTGCACACTTCCCGGCCGAAACAACCCCCCACGTGAAACTGAAATAATAACCGTGATATAAGATTTTGGCCATATCGCCCATCTAAGTCATTCATCACACACTATCAACAGGCGCTTCATGTAGGCTACACTTCTTGTACTTCGTTTGGGCACCACAAGGTGTCACTGTGGCCTCAAAGCTTACCCCTCGACTACTCTGGCTCCATTGCTATTCCTGCGGGAAAACACGCCCTCCTCATTACCCTACGGTCAAAGAAATGTATAAATAAATAAATGTGAAAATAAATAAATGTATAAATAAATAAATGTGGAAATAAAGAAATAAATACGTAAATAAATACATAAATGTGAAAATAAATGAAAGTGGAAATAAATAAATGTATAAATAAATAAATGATAAAAAAATTAAAAAATACAAAATAAGGAAATAAAATTATAAATAATGATTTATTTTTGTTTTTTTTACTTTTCTTTGTACATTTATTTATATATTTATTTATTTATATTTGCTTTTTTACATTTCTTTGTACATTTCTTTCTTTATTTATTTCTAAATATGTTAGGATTGGCATTCCATAAATTCTGCCCTACAAGCATTATTGTGTGTTCTCCTTTGTAATTTTAGCAGATCATTTTGCAGAATTCTGTGTGTAGGGCTTCTGTTGGATGTCTGTCCCATCTAGTGTAGCTCTGATCACTGAGTGGACCCCAAACCTCACTTCCATACAGCGCTATGGGCTGAATCACACTATCAAAGATTTTACACCTAATTGGAATTGGTAATTCAATATTATGGATTTTTTTTCTTGATTGCGTATAGAGCTCTTCGAGCTTTATCTTTGAGAGCATTCACTGCCATACTGAAACTCCCCGATGCAGTGATGATCAGGCCGAGGTAAGTGTACTGCATCGTGTGTTCTAGGGCGGTGCTGCCTAGACTGAACTGGTATCTGTGTTCCTGACATCTGGGCTTTTTCTGAAAGACCATAATGTTGGTCTTTTTGAGGTTAACTGCCAGGGCCCAGTTCTGGCAGTAGTTCTCCAGCAGGTCTAGGTGCTGCTGTAGTCCCTGTGGGGTGGATGACAGCAGCACCAGATCATCTGCGTACAGCAAGAACTTGATGTTCTTGTCTTGTAGAGTGAGTCCAGGGGCTGTAGACTGTTCCAACTGCACCGCTAATTCATTAATGTAGATGTTGAAAAGTGAATACATTGATTTAATTATTCATTAACTTTACCCCCTACACCACTTTGTAAAAGTTTGTAATATAATCCGTCGTTCCAAATAGAATCAAATGCTTTTTTTAAATCGACAAAGCATGCAAATATTTTTCTGTGTTTAGTCTGTTTTACGTGTTTATTGATTAGGGTGTGTAGGGTGTAAATGTGGTCAACAGTTCTATAATTAGGAAGAAAGCCAATCTGACTAGGGCTCAGTGTTCATTAAGGAAGTTTACTATTCTATGGTATACTGCTAAATAACTTCCCCAGATTACTGCTCACACAAATGCCTCTGAAATTATTAGGGTCCAATTTGTCTCCACTCTTGTGAATTGGGGTAATAAGTCCTTGGTGGAAGAGCCTGGTGTTTCCGTGACACATACATGCTGTATTTGATTTTATAAGAAAGTGTTTTATTAAGCAATGTTGTGCATGTTACTTTAAAAAGTAATTAGTTACCAACTCAGTTACTATTTGTGAGAAGTAACTATAACTGAGTTACATCATTATAAAAGTCACTAATTACCAGGGAAAGTAACTATTATGCTACTTTTAAAAAAATGTTCAAATGTCAAATAACTTGGATGCCCCCAATATTAAATGTTAAAATACAACAAATCTCATAAATTGCACTTGAAATATTGTTAAAATGTTTTATTGTTGTTGATTTATCTGATTTTTTTTAATAAAATAGCAAAAATATATATTTACAATGTAGATGTAAGCGAAATCTTAATAGGTCACTATAACCCTTCTAATTAAATTATTATTACTGTGTTTCGGTAGCGAGTGACAAATTTGGGGAGAGGACAAATATTCCAAAGCTTTCTGAAAATACAATATGATAATTAACTGCACAATTACTATAAATGTGTACCTTGGATATTATACAATATGTATACATACATTTTTTTTTATTTTTTTTTTGGAAAAATATATATTTTTTCAAGATGTTTCCAACTCTGGCTTTGGACCAATTATTCTGTAGAATGGCCCATAAATAATTTATTTTAGTCCAGACCTCCGCTGGGAAGAGACTGGACCTCCTGGAACTTTATGATACAAGTCAGGGGTATTCAATTAAAGAAAGACTTTATTTGTATGGTTTTGTAATATCTGTGTCACATATTTCCTTATGTGTCATGGTAGATCTCTTCTCGTAGAATTGGATTACAGATCAACTGTTTTGTACATTGTAATGGATTAAAACCTAAGTAACAGGCTGGATGTATATTAACTGCACAATTACTAGAAATGTGTACCTTGGATATTATACAATATGCATACATACAATTTTTCTTTTGAATTTTTTTTTTTTTTCAAGATGTTTCCAACTCTGGCTTTGGACCAATTCTGAAGAATGGCCCATAAATAATTTATTTTAGTCCAGACCTCCGCTGGGAAGAGACCGGACCTCCTGGAACTTTAATTGAATACCCCTGACTTGTATCATAAAGAGAGTTTATTTGTATGGTTTTGTAATATCTGTCACATATTTCCTTATGTGTCATGGTAGATCAGGTAGATCTCTTATCGTAGAATTGCATTACAGAACAACTGTTTTGTACATTGTAATGGATTAAAACCTAAGTAACAGGCTGGATGTACATTAACCTTACAAAGCATATCATAGAAGATCATACATTTTGTCTAGAGCTTCATAATTAGGATGAGTTCAATTCATGAGGATTTTTAATGAGATTTTTTTTTTTAGCAAGCCATTAAATCACTCGAGACTTGACTCTGACACCATTGATAAAGACTTGTGAACATCGCTGTGTGGTTTCTCCACTGCATGGGTCTTCATGTGTATCTTCAGGTGACTTTTAAAAGAGAAACTCTTTCCGCACTGATCACATGTGTGCAGCTTCTCTCTGCTGTGGATCTTCTCATGTGTTTTCAGATGTCCTAACTGACTGAATGTCTTGTCGCAGTGTGAACACTTGTGAGGTTTCTCTCCAGTGTGAAATCTTCTGAACTGGCACTGCAGAAAGAGCCCGCTGTAGTCGTCTTTCTCACACTCAAAGCACAAGTACTCTCTCAGTTTTCTGATGTACATGTAAACTCTGCAGCTGTGAAAAACTCTTTCCACATTCAGAACAGGAATGTGGCTTCTCCTTCGTATGAACTGTCAGGTGTGCCTTCAGGTTTGATGAACAAAGAAATGTTTTTCCGCACTGACCACACTTGAATGGCTTCTCTCCGGTGTGGATCCTCATGTGATGTTTAAGGTGTGCTGATTGTGTGAAGCTCTTTCCGCACTGATCACATGTGTGTGGTTTCTCTCCGGTGTGAACTCTCATGTGAAACATGTGATGTTTAAGGTGTGCTGATTGTGTGAAGCTCTTTCCGCACTGATCACATGTGTGTGGTTTGTATGTGAAACTCTTCCCGCACTGATCACATGTAAATGGCTTTTCTCCAGTGTGGACCCTCATGTGTTTGTTAAGTTGTCCTTTTTATTTGAATTGATTTCCGCACTGATCACACGTGAACGGTTTCTCTCCGGTGTGAACTCTCATGTGACACTCAAGACTATGTTTGTTTGTGAAACTCTTCCCACACTGAGTGCAGGTGATAGATTTATTGGCTTTTCTTTTCTTTAAAATTGTATTTTTAGTCTTTGAGCGACTCAAAGGTTTTTCTCCAGGTTTGACATTTTGTTTATCCTCCAATTCACTCAGTTCTTCACTCTCCTCGCTCTCTTCCATCAGGTCTGAAATAAAAAATAAATAAATAAATCACTTTAAACAAAACAATATTCAAAGAGCGAAATATGAAAGTGATTATTGATGTCAAGACAGCTGCTGTAAAACATTATAATCATTCAGGTGTGTTTTTATGAATTAATTGCATGAATGACGTACATTGACATTTCAGTTATTGTTTTCAAAACATTTTAGGCACAAATTAAATTGTTATTGTAGTGAGTACTATCAATCATGTAATGTTAAGTTAAAGGAACCAAATAGATCTCGCCCCCATTTACTTCCTTAGTAGGAAAAATAATATGAAAAATAAATACTATGGTAGTCAATGGGGGGCGATATCTGTTTGGTTCCTGACATTCTTCCAGATATCTTCCTTTGTGTACAGCAGAACAAAGAAATTTAAACAGGTTTGGAGCAACCTGAGGGTGAGTAAATGATGACAGAATTTTCATTTTTGGGAGAACTATCCCTTTAAGTTATTCCTTCAACCCTGTCAGACAGTCTGGAAAGCCCATTTACTTCATACAATTAGCTGTTTATTGCTTATTGCTTAAAAAAATATAACAAAAAACACAATGTTGTATCCAACATACTGAATATCTGTTGAAAACTCTACCCATTTCATAATTTAACTCTTTATCTAAATGTGATGAAGTGCTTGAATCTTTATAACATGAATGTTCTTCAGCATCATGAATGAAGAATAAACACCAACCTGTTTGTTGTTCAGTATCTTCAGTGTGTTTGATTCTGCAGGGTTCTGGATCTCTCATCTTCTCTCTGTCCTCTTTAATAAACTCAGTCTTTGATCAGATTTCAGCTCTTCCTGATGCTCTGATGCTCGTCTTCACTTCTGAACTGATGATAATCTTCCAGCATTTATGAACTGCAGTGGGAGGAGCTTCACTGATGATGTTCCAGTGTGGGAGGAGCTTCACTGATGATGATGGGAGGAGCTTCACTGATGATGAATTCCAATGTGGGAGGAGCTTCACTGATGATGAATTCCAATGTGGGAGGAGCTTCACTGATGATGAATTCCAATGTGGGAGGAGCTTCACTGATGATGAATTCCAATGTGGGAGGAGCTTCACTGATGAATTCCAATGTGGGAGGATTCCAGTGTGGGAGGAGCTTCACTGATGATGAATTCCAGTGTTGGAGGAGCTGATCTGCTAAAATCAAAAATATATCACTTACTGAGTTTGTTTTTATAGGGTCAAAGACCAGATGTCAAATTTTTGTGTGTGCAACAAATGAAATTGACCAAAGTGATATATATTCATAGAAAATTAATTAAGTGCAAATGTGTGTATAGTTATTCTTTAGTCATTAGTTATATTAGCTAGTTACAGTTATTCTGACCTGTCCTTAATAAAATACTGTATATAAAAATAAGAGATCATACTTAATTTTATTAGGCTATTTTAAATGATTACAAAGTTCTTGCTGACAAATGTGTAAAAGCTAGTGTTTTGAAGGATAGTATCAAAGTATAGAGATTTAAATGGACGATTAATGAGTATTTTTGGGCTGCACTATGATCCTTAAACACAGTGTTTGAACATCAAATGATTCTTCTTCTAAATATGCCTGAAAAACTTTTATTTATTGCTATATAAACCCATTTTTGTATTTGACTCGTATACTAATTAACCAACATAAGCATTTATATCTGTGTATCATAAAGCAACTGATGCTAATTCACAATTTTTTATTTCTAATTCTAACATTATTCTGTTTCTTCATTAAAATAATGGCAGATATCTAGAAAAGTAGTAAAGAACTGTGAGGAAAGCATTGGGAAGCATAAAGACAGAAATAAATGTACTTATTTGTAAGCAACAAATACCTTCAGTCTGTTTACACCGATGAAATGAGCTTTAAGTGGCAATTTACAGGAGATCTGAAGACATCAGCAAATAAATGAGGTGAAAACAGGATCTATTGACATGAAATAAAGAGTGTTTTCAGCAGCTGTTAATATTGATGAGCCTCAGACGATCAACACTCATTCAACAAGACATTCAGGATCATCAGCAGATCATCTCACTTTATTCTGAGTGTTTGCTCTTAGAAACACATTATTTGAGTAAGGATCGATGCTAAAAGCCTATAAAAGTGTTCTACTGAAAGATAATACTGTTATAAGTAACAATAAGTAACATAAACAATACAAAAATGAACAGTAATGTAACTCATCTTCATTAACCACTACAGCTAAATAACTACAGCAGCATCTCCATATGAATCTAGCCTGAATATAGTTTGATTTTCTAAGTACATTAACTGTAATAAAGTAATTATAACTTAAATGTTAGTTTTGTGAGAGATGTAAAGATGTCAGAAGAGTAGAAATAATTGGCAGCTCAACACTTGAGATGGATTTCCATCAGTTCCCCTCACAGATCTCAGACGTTTGTCCTCACATGCTCTCTGCTGCTGCAAGTCTACTTCACTTTCTATGTTCCGCTGTGTCTCGCGTGCGAGCCTTTCAAAGTATATCCCTGTGCTGTGAGCACAGAAAGTGTGTGCACACTATCTAGTGGACTTTTGTGGATTTTACAACTTTGAATAGCAATTTAAATTGGTTAATAGTTCCTCTATGTGAAATATTTGTCCATTTATTTAATCAATTTGTTGGTATTATCTTTTTCTTAGAGGTATATACACGTACGTGCCAAGAGCTCCTGAAAAACCACAACAAAGTGTGTTTGTGCACAGCTGGTGAATAAAGCTCAGACTGATTCTGAAGAGCCATCTTATGCTCAGAAGCCTCGTGTGTGTGTTACACAGATAGATTATTTGGTGGTGCACCAGAAAAAACAACATTGTGAGAGTTTGTGTGTGCTTTGAGTGCTTCGATTTTATTTTTTTATTTTTTTAAATGTAACTGTCTCGTCTGTCTACATCAGTAACTTTTTTACACTATTTTGTTTCTTGTGTTATAAATGTTTTGGCATTGTATACAGTGCTTGGTGTATTTTTGATGATCTACCGCTGCTCTCGCCTCGCGGTGATCTCCCTTCGTTCTGTGTCGAGTCTGCTGAGGTAAACAGCTCATGCTACATCGCTTAACTGTACAATTCAGTTTAAAGCTACATTTTACAGGGTCACTTCTGACAGGGTTTCATCGGTAGGGTTCTGTGCTATTTGTTCTGTGCAGATGGTTTACGGAGTAAAATGTGTAAAACTGTAAATAAAACAAAAAGATTGTATAAATAAACTGTTACATGAAAAATGTTGAGTCCAATTATATTGAACATGAGATAATCATGCAAAATGTTTACACAATACAAATGTACTGAGGGATAAGTGTTTAATAACATCTTAAGCTGTTCAAAGATGTTATAATATAAACAGAACTATGTATTTCACAATCACATATAATGACTGCAGAGGTGTCAAGTAACGAACTACAAATACTTTGTTACCTTACTTAAGTAGAAATTTTGGGTATCTATACTTTACTGGAGTAATAATTTTTCAGCCGACTTTTTACTTCTACTCCTTACATTTTCACGCAATTATCTGTACTTTCTACTCTTTACTTTTTAAAAATAGCCTCGTTACTCCTATTTCATTTCGGCTTGTTTTCATTCCGGCTTGTCATCGTAAAAAAAAAAAGAAGAAAAAACCTATCCAGATAAATCGCGCCATCCGGATAGAGTGAATTTGATTGTGGTTGGATGAGTATAAACATATACCATTCCGACACCCTATTGGTTTTTATGCGATCCATCGCACCTGCACATGACACAAATCACGTCACACTCCAGCAAGGACATAGCCAGTGTTGGGGTCGTTACTCAAAAAAGATTATTTCTTAAAAGTTATTATTTCTCCACTACTGGCTCATTTATCAAACGGGTGCTTTCTCTTCGTCCTCCGCAAATTAAGCTACAGTAGTTCGGCAGAGAGACGTTTGAATAAATTAGCGTTTGCGATTGACAATGTTGTGATAAGTAGGCTATACTAACTTTGCAACTCATTACCCCCAACACTGGACATAGCAGACGTATGTAGCCAAGTACGAAGATGTCCATGGCAGAGACTCAAGAAGAGAACTCGAGTGAAATGTCCCAACCAAGCACCAGCGAGGAGGTTTGTAGCCAGGATCATCTTCCGCTCCATGAAACACGTTAATGCTCAGTAGTACACATATATGGTTTTTTAATGTATTTGCATTGAACTAAAATGTGTTCATTTTTAATGGGCATACTGTATATGCGGCTGAAACAGGTAGCCTAGTGCATCCCAAATTTTCAACATTTACATTTTAATATAACATTATAGTCATTATGGCCTTTAGAAAAATGTTTTTTTGAGGAGGTGGCATAGTGCACAATAGGCCTCTGTGGCGCGGCATAAGCTTTTGTCCTTAATGGCATTTTTTTCCTTACATTACTTTTACTTTTATACTTTAAGTAGTTTTGAAACCAGTACTTTTACTTGAGTAAAAAGCTTGAGTTGATAAATCTTTTTAAACCCTAGTATCTATACTTCTACCTGAGTAATGAATGTGAATACTTTTGACACCAGTGAATGACTGCGATTATATCTACATGTACAGATCAACAGTAATCAAACTTTACTTACCGGCAGTGCCTCGTTAAGTGCTGTTAATATGATGGAATGACATGATAAACTAAACATGTGCTACCATGTGCTGCACACACTATTCTTATGAATGCATAAACTGAATAACATAAATTCAAGCGATAGTATACTAAATGACCAGTACTGGGAGCAAAAATGCTAAAACAGGCTTTCAGCACATATTCTGGCTCAAACAATCTGTTTCTAACAGCAAACACTCAGATTAAAGTGAGATGATCTGCTGATGATCCTGAATGGCTTGTTTAATTGGTTTTGATAGTCTATGGCTCATCACTATTATCAGAGCAGCTGAAAACACTCTTTATTTCATGTCAATAGATCATGTTTTCACCTCATTCGTTATGCTGATGTCTTCAGATCAGTAAATTGCCACATTAAGCTCATTTTATTGGTGTCAACAGACTTAAGCACGATCAACTCTTGGGTTAGGAACTACAATCAGAGATCTCACTTACCAAACAATAGCTTTATAATCTTTCAAATTCTTAAAAAGGTCAATCAAAATGTTACATATAAAGTGCACCACGTGCAATGACTGGCAACTTTAACCACTGACAGCATACTATGACAAAGATATTCCTTTATTCCTTATTCAAACTGATGTTTTAATGAATATATTGAATTTATTGAAAGGATAGCCCCTTCAGATGTGACATCTCATTTTCAAGGGGTCCTAAAAACACAAAAACAAAATATTACAACGTAAACAAAACAATCATACAAAACATGAACACAAACAAATATGCAAAACAGAAGACATGCTCAACTAGTCCCCACACTCACAGCAGGATTACAAAACAATCAATGTCATATATAAACAAAATCAACAAGAAAACTTAAAAGCATATGTAATGGGTTGAGAAAATGGCATTTATGAGTTTACTGAAAACAGTGACCCCCCATAAGGCTGTCTGTATTTATACCTCACTATCACACACAGATGAATTCAAAAACACAAACCTTAATTTGTAATGCTTTTTAAGACTTGTATGATCACCAAGGCTGCAATCATTTCAAACTGAAAACCTTCAAACTTCTATCCAACCTATCTACCTATCAACCTGTAGCTATCTATGTGATAGACTGCATGACCTTAAAATATTCAGCTTCAAGCTGTACAAACAAACTACTGTTTATTCAAACTTCAGACTTCTTTAACTGAACACCTTCAAACTGTAAGCTTTTAAAGTTTAAAAAACATTATCTTTTTTTCCTGCCATCTTTATACTGCCATCATTGAATCCGTCCTCTGCACTTCAATAACTGTCTGGTTCAGCTCAGCTACCAAATCTGACCTCAGAAGACTACGGAGGGTAGTCCGGACTGCTGAGCGAATCATTGGTACAACCCTCCCCACTCTCCAAGAACTGTACTTATCCAGAGTGAGCAAAAGGGCTGGCAAAATCACTCTGGACCCCTCACATCCAGCACACTCCCTCTTTAAACTGTTACCGTCTGGTCGACGCTACAGAGCTCTGAGCACCAGAACGACCAGACACAGAAACAGTTTCTTCCCTCAGGCAATCCATCTCATGAACACTCGACAATAATTATGGTACACACACTATTTATACACTTATTTATCTAATACACATACTTAGTCTACATTTCAATTGCACATAATATACCAGTACGTACAAAACTGTCTACTGTTACCTGTACATACAATTGTCAATTTGTATATTGTTACTTGTTCTTTTTAATTCTTCTTTTTATTATCTGTTTTTTGTTCTGTCGCTGTCATTGTTGCGCTGCGGTAGCTTCTGTCATGAAAACAAATTGTGTAAACATACCTGGCAATAAAGCTCATTTTGATTCTGATTTTATTGGTTACTTTCTTTGCTTTTTTGCATGACAATCAAATACTTTAAGACAAGGGAGAAAGAGAAAAAGAGAGGACATAGCTTTTTTATATATATATTTTGCAGACATTTCTTTTGGAACGGCTGAAGATCAGCGCAGAATTCAATAATCTTGTGGATGGACCACAGCAAGTCCTTTTGCAGTTGTATCCATCAAAATGCTATGCAGACATAATGGAAATAAGCTTGGACAAAGTTGTAAGTAAATTTATTTACTTTATAAGTGCACATATTTATTGGAGTCTGTAAGCTTTAAGATTGTAAGGCCCTTTGTTTTTATTAAAGCACACAGGTTCTGAGCAGGAATTCATCAAAGGACATGACGGGTGACCAAACCGAGCATCATCAATCTGCAGTGACGTGGTCCAGGTAATAGAAGAAGAAATCTTGCTGATCTGGGGTAGAGTAACACATTGTGGGATTGTGTACTGTGTTAGACCAGTGGTTCTCAAACTTTTTACACCTCTCCAAGTACCACCATAATGACCAACATTAAAATACAGTAGTGTAGTAGACCTAACTATTCAGCTACAGCTCTGCACAGTTGAAAAACTAGGCAGTTTTATTCCTAATAAAAATAATTTGTTGTCAGCCACTTTAACATAGTAAATACACAGTTTGAACATGAACACTGCACTGTGCTTACATACAGGTAAATAAAAAACTGAATTATTTAATTAAAATGTGTTGTACCTAAAAGTTAAAAAAAAACTTTACTCAAAGATTAAATTTAAATGTATTGTGTTTTAATCTATATTTAATTTAGTGATTCCTCTGTGCAGAGCGTAAGCAGTGCCGCGATCATTTCGGCGCCAGGTCTATTTTGGCTGCACCGCTTAAGCTGAATTAAAGTCACAGTGCATTGTTCTTGATCAAAATTGAACTGATTAACATGAAAAGTAACAAATTTCACCATAAAATCATGCAAGTGATGTGTTTTGTGTTTCACAATCACCATATGAAAAAAATAAAATGCACCAAAACAGTCCTTTCTATTTTCCAGAGCCAAGAGGCCTATTTGAACCCCAAATTCTGATTTATTAATTTTACAGACTGATACACAAAAGATTTGCGTAATATATTCAATCTAGCATATGCAACTAAGCCTTCTTTTAGATGGCAAAAATTTATATTCCTCATACAAAATGTGAGAAGGGTCAGACATAATTTTTCTGACAGGGTCAGCAATTTTTTCGTATACACATCTTGAAAACTTGGCTCAAGTTTATCGTGTAAACTACCTATATATAATAGAGCATGTTATTTACATATGTGTGTGGGACAGAGGGGAGGGGGACACGGTCGCATCACAGAGTATGCTGGCCATATCATGCATCAAAGCACACAGTGTTCGGAGGAGAATGCTGGAAAATATGACAGCAATGACGATACTCGTCTGTATTGCAGTACAAGCCGTGGTTCAGCTGCGCGTGACAAACGCTGCCAGTATGAAAGCACATGGCACACAGTGTTCAGAGGAGAAACGCTGGAAAATATGACAGAAATGACGATACTTGTCTGTATTGCAGTACAAGCTGCGGTCCAGTGTGAAGCAGGCATTAGACTATCTGGGACCTGTCACAGAAAGCAACTCATTAAGGTTTAGAACAACTTGAGGTTAAGTAAATGATAATTTTTGGTGGACCCTTTAAGAATATTTTGACATTTGCATTGGAAAACAGCTTCAAAATTTAGAGAACATAATTTGACGTATTATTTTCCCTTCAATTTATTTCTTGAATTTTCTTTAATTGTGATTTAAAAGGTCTTTATAAAGTCTTGAATTTATTTTACACTGAATGCAATTAAAATCTGAATCATTCTCACGGGAAACGACTCGTTTACATGCGGATGTGAGCGTCATGATCATGAGAAAAATCAGCTAGTTCCAGTCCCTGGCCGGTCGATCGGTGCATCTCTAGTTTTAACGCTTTAACAAAGGAAGTTATTCTGAATGTATGTAACCAAACAGTTGAGAAGCACCACTGACTTGACTTTCATGTTTGGTTACAATTTTTTTTTAAATATCTTCCTTTGTGTTCACCATAACAGAAATTTATACAACTTGAGAGTGAATGACAATTTTCATTTTTTGGTAGCTGTCCTTTTAACAAAACACTCAACTTTAGTAGTGTATGTACATATATGTGTGTTCAGTTGTTATAAAGTTAATAAGTAATGTAATATTTTGTTTTCCCAGCCATCCAGTGAAATTGAGGATGATGTGAAAGAAATTGACGAGAGGATTCTGGTTGTAACTGAGGAGCAGCAATATGATGTGCTACCCAAGGAATAATCAACATCACTCTCATTTGGACATCTTGTCATCACTGACATCTCCGATGTCCCCAAGGTGTTTGAACTCCTGATGGGTCTGTATGTGATGAACATCCACTACCCCAAGCGCATGAAATACACCTTTGAGAACAGAACAGCTGCTCCCACCAATGTTCATGACGTGTCAGTGGACTCCACAGCAAGCTCTTTCGCATAAAGTTGTTGTTGTTTTTTTTGTTTTTTTTAAGGAACTTAAAAAACTTTACTACTTTTTAGAATGCACTTTTTTGTCATGCTATGACCTGGACTATGCATGTTCTCATGAAAACAAATGTTGTTTCACATCTTATTTTCTTATACAGTAATGTAGTACACATTTTCCTTCAAATTGAAAAGTGCTTTTGCTTTCCTCTTTCTATCTGTACTGTTCATGTATCGCAGGGTATGATTCAATTAATGTACATTTAATCAGTTTAATATGAAGAGGCACTGAAATGTAGACCTTCGTTTATGTGTTTTTGACCTACACTGTACAAGACACAAGAACAGTATATAACTACTGGTCAGAGGGCAGCTGTAGTTTAAACACCGTCTCCTCTGCCATCACCCAATCATAGCAGAGCTATGAGTAGCTATGATTACATATGATATGTGTCTGTGAAGCGCAAAGAGACTGCTATATAAATAATCTGCTTGTTTCTGCATGTCTGAGTGGCGCCGTTTTATCTATTACATACTGAAGTACGCATGACACTGGGGGGGATTTCTCTCCACTGGATTCACCGCCGACACCCTAGCATGAAGAAATGTTTTATTTATTGAGGATGACGTCGACGAGGACGATCAACGGCACAAAACATGCTCAACAGCGCGCGCGCGAGAGAGAGAGAGACTGCCTGAATGACTGAGCACGTCCTCCATCAGGTTAAGTCATTCATTAAAAAAAATAAAATAGTTTGCGATGTCTGAAGAGTAATGTTGTGGTGATATCCTAATATCCTTTCAATTTTTAAGGGTTGTGTACTCCCCCATGGCTCACGTCAGCAGTGGTCAATGCATTGATTTCTATAAAGTGAAGCATCAGCAGCTTTTCTCCTGTTGTTTATCCCAGGATAAAGGGTAGTGTATTCCTCCTATAAAGGGTAGTGTATTCCTCCTGTTGTTTATCCCAGGATAAAGGGTAGTGTATTCCTCCTGTTGTTTATCCCAGGATAAAGGGTAGTGTATTCCTCCTGTTGTTTATCCCAGGATAAAGGGTAGTGTACTCCTCCTGTTGTTTATCCCAGGATAAAGGGTAGTGTATTCTTCCTGTTGTTTATCCCAGGATAAAGGGTAGTGTATTCCTCCTGTTGTTTATCCCAGGATAAAGGGTAGTGTATTCTTCCTGTTGTTTATCCCAGGATAAAGGGTAGTGTACTCCTCCTGTTGTTTATCCCAGGATAAAGGGTAGTGTACTCCTCCTGTTGTTTATCCCAGGATAAAGGGTAGTGTATTCCTCCTGTTGTTTATCCCAGGATAAAGGGTAGTGTATTCCTCCTGTTGTTTATCCCAGGATAAAGGGTAGTGTACTCCTCCTGTTGTTTATCCCAGGATAAAGGGTAGTGTACTCCTCCTGTTGTTTATCCCAGGATAAAGGGTAGTGTATTCCTCCTGTTGTTTATCCCAGGATAAAGGGTAGTGTACTCCTCCTGTTGTTTATCCCAGGATAAAGGGTAGTGTACTCCTCCTGTTGTTTATCCCAGTGTTTACCCCTCAAGCCCCGTTCACACTACAAGTGACACTCAGCGACAAAGCGACACGATCCCATTCATTTCAATGGCGATTTCCGGCGACAGCGAGCAATAGCGACCGTTGGATGGGGCGTGTCCAGCGACGCGACAAAGTTCAAAATCCTTCAACTTTATGCAAATGAAGAGCGACTTTCGGGAGCGACAGCCAATAGGAAAGAAGACGGTTGAGCTCACGTGATCGTTCTCCTCTCAGCAGTAGATAAACATACTCAATGGAAAAAAAGTAGGCTCTGTTTCTCATTCATTTTTGTTTGTATGTCCGTATTTAATTTATATTCATATCATATTTAGTCTTTTGCCTCCAAAATGTTTGTATTTATCGGCAAGAAACCTGATTCGTTGTCTAGGCAACCAGTAGTGATAAATGCCCACTAGCAGTCTCATCGCGAGTCAAAGTCGCTGCTAGTGTGAACGTAGCTTCACATCACTAGCTCCACCCTTGCACCATCACTCGTGACCAGAAGAGTAGAGGAGTCGTTTTGAGGGGGAGGGGAGGTTAACGTTTTTGATTAAAGATTACGAGGGCACATGAATTAAAAAATAACAATGAAGTGCACGGATAAATTATTTATAATAAACACCACAGTATTCCAGACTCGAATGAACTTTTACACGTTTTTAAAATGAGAAAAACACTAACTCGTTTAAATACTGAAACAAGAATGACCTCTGCTTTATGAACTCAGACTATTTTTTTCTAATCACATTTGTATTTTAATCTTTTCCTCACAGTATTTTCCTAATATTTTCAGCACATAATTGGACAACATACATTTAAATATGTTTTCCACGCATACATTAAACTCTGAATTAGAGGTCTTCACGGGTCCAAAAATTCGGAACCGACCCGGACCATATTGCACAGCAAATGCTATTAAGTAAATAAAACAAGTTGTGAAAAAAAACCCTTTTGCCTGTTAGTAGCCCTCTCCCTGACTGCGACGCATACAATCCTCCTTGCCAATAAATGTCCATCCATGTTAGGCTGTTCCTCTCTCTTGCCGACTGAAAGAGCTTCTTAAATCCACTCATTATTCCAGCTTTAAAAGTCTACTTGTTGTCACAGAGACAACTTCGCTTTTTTTTCATCTCCAGTAAACTTCGACTGTTACGTTTACCCTTTTGAACTAACGATATTTTTTGTTGGTTGTAATAAAGAATTTTTTTTTTCAGCAAAAAATGCACAGAATTAGAAGTTCGTTACACTTTATTGCATGGGTGTTCAATAACAGGTGCGTCTCTTCAGTTTTGTTTCACATCACTCGTGAAGGAATCCATGATCACCGTCCGTTTGCATTAACTCTGCCCGCACTCTGCTTCTGACGGCTGAGGTAACGTGTGTTTTTAGTGCAAATAGCCGCTGCCTTTTTTTTCACCTTATTTCCCGCTCACACTTTTCTCATCCTAATTTTACAAACTGCAAGTTACACACACGCATGCTGACTGACACTGATCTCTGGCGGGTGCGGTGTTCTCCGATTGACTCGGGTATTACACACAATGTTAAACAGACCCGGGACCCGAGGTAATAGATTGGGACCCGACCCGGACCCGGCTGACCATTTAAAATATAGACCCGAACCCGTACGGGTCCCGGGTCCTCGGGTCTCAGGTCCTCCGTGAAGACCTCTACTCTGAATTTATATAAGCTCTTTAATCATGTTCTATGTAAATGTTTTTAGACAGCAGCGTGTGAACAGGACTTTTATTTTGGCGCTATGGTGTGACGTCATAAGTATGCGCCGCGCTCCTGCATCTGTTGAGACTCGACTGAAGAAAGGTTTGTGTTTAAAGCATCTTTAAACCCCGTTCAATCAACTCGAAAGTTTTACAAGCGATGGAAAATTAATTGTTTATTATTGACTTAACATATGCGTTATGTAAAATATATTAACGTAATGTTTGTGAGTAAATAAGCGCGTCCACACACGAGTAACACAAAAGTAGCGTCTCATTTCTGGTGAATCAGTTCATCATAAACATGAATTCAGTGATGAACAAACCGAGCTGTTTAAACTCCGAGTCAATGAACTACTTGCACAACTACTTCCGTGTTCAACTTATTACGGCTCGGGAGTTTCCGGTACATACAGACAGTTTCTCATAAGAACGCAGATTAGTACTACATTTTAGGGCTGGCTTAAAATAAAACAATTTTTTATCATATTCTCTGCGTTAACATGAATTATCTTCAACCTGCTGAAATGTTCCTATAAAAATATTTCCCTTCCAAATGTTCTTTCTGAATAATTTATAAATATATTTCTTCACTAACCTGCTCGTCTTCTCATGAACAGTATTTTTTTTACTGATCATATTTCATACCTGTTGAATGTACAGTTTTAAATTAATTTGACTGATAACCATGGTTTTACTATAGTAAAAGTGCCATGTTTTTTTCCGTTTTTAACATTTGTATAACACTTTTACTACAAATAGCCTATCATAGTTAAACTATGGTCAGTGTAGTAAAACCAGAGTTAATTTGTGGTCATATGGTTTAACTTCAATTGCAATTTTTGGTTTTATTTGTAGTAAAACCGTGGCTAATTTGTATTGTTTGTGTGCATTGATGCTCTTATTCCAAGCTGCTGCTTATTCCTGTGTTTAAAATGACTGAATGAATGTGCGGTAACTGCCTTATTTAACTTTTCATTTTTAACAGTAACACGTTGACAGTGCGACTACTTTGAATATTCATATGTTGGCATTAGGCTACATCAGGGCCGTTGTGGGGTGAAAGGTGGTGACAATTCTAGAGGCCCCCACTGCCCAGGGGGCCCCACAAAATCCAGGAATTATACTATATAGGCCCATGTTCTGTGAATAATTCTAATATTTTATTAGTTGTATAACTGAAATATTATGAAAACCACAAAAAAAGCATGCAATTTGGTTCCATGCTTGTATATTGTACAGTATATGATATGTGTGTGTGTGGGGGGCCCACATCAATATTTTTTCAGGGGGCCCCCAATCCTCTAGCTACGGCCCTGGGCTACATACAGTGAAATGATGACACAGAATAGTGACTAATATATTAAAATGATAAATGAAGGTTCATTCTGATCTTATTCATCAGATCTCACAAACACTGCAGCGTCGTGATCACTAGTTTAGAGCACTAGCACCCTGTGGTGAAACAATCACTATGATTACCAGCCACCGCTTTCTCAGATCGGTTGATGTTGGATTAAAACTTCACGTTTCGTTGAGTTGGAAAATTCTGTACACCGTAATCATCAGAATATGTCTTCTCCTGTCTCTGAAAATACCCGGATTTTGAAATTATCCTGCAAACTCTCATTTTATTAGGCGTTTAAGTCAAGTAGATGATTACAGCACACTGAAAATATACAGGACCGGAAATAACTGAGCCGTAACATTTCAAAACGGAAGTGTGTCACGAGGCTCCATTGCTGAACACAAACGGCTCATGCCCATATCAGCACATGAGTGAAGTCACTTACTCGTTACCTTTGGTAACCACCATAATAAGACCAAGACAGCCCCTAGTGGAGTTAATGTGCACTTGCACCATAAGTGCATATAACAAGACACCTCAGAGGACGTCTGCACACCAGGCCCGGACTGGCCATCGGGAGCACTGGGAGTATTCCCGGTGGCCTGGCGGCTGATTTGGCCCACTGCCCTGTTTTTTTTTTGTTTTTTGTTTTTTATTATTGCCAGAAGAAGCAGTGAAATGTAGCAAATGGTTAGATGGTTTTTCTAGATGGTTTTGTCTTTATTAACATAGTTGAGTATTAAACTGCTAGTATCTGTTAGGTATCTGGTTATCATCAGTCAGAATACTGTGCTAAAGGACACCAATATCGATTGTAAAGTTACATTAAAAAATTTATCAGAGACAGATATTCACATGAATTTATTGTACAGGGAGGGAGCTAGAGACAGCAACACAAAAATAATACGAGTCACAGCTTATTAATTCGATAGTCTGTTCAGTATTAGAACTCTTCAACAAATATATTGTACTAATTTTGACCTTTAGGCACTTTAGAAAATGTGTTTTAATACACTACAGTCAAAAGGTTTTGATCAGTAAGTGTTTTTTTAAAATAAGTATCTTCTGATCACCAAGCCTGCGTTTATTTGATCCAAAATACAGCAAAAACAGTAATATTATGAAATATTTTTATTATTTAAAATAACTGATTTCTATTTGAATATATTGTAAAATGTAATTTATCACTGTGATCAAAGCTGTATTTTCAGCATCATTACTCCAGTCTTCAGTGTCACATGATCCTTCAGACATCTTTCTAATAGGTTGATTTGCGGCTCAAAACTGTGAAGTCAAAACAAATAGAAGTATTTTATAACATTATACAAGTCTTTGTTTTGTGGACAATTGAAGGTGGACATGGTTCTGTTCATAACAGTAGACCTGCTGGTGACAGGTAAGAAAAAAAGGGAAAATTAAGTGCAAGAGATGCAGTGCAAGAGAGAATCTTTCATTATTTTCCACGGCCCCAGACTAAGGATTTAGACCTTTTTATGTGATGGTCATACAAATAATAGGGTTGTCTGGGGTTTCAGAAATTGTTGTGGATGTATAGGCTATATACAGGAAATAAGGGGCCAAAATTGCACCTTTTTGGGGTACAACAGCTTGTCACTGGAACAGTACCCTTTTGTTCCCGGTGTTTCGTATATATTTGGCCAGTCAGCATACACTTATGTCACTGGTAGTTCCTATAGAACCGTTTTAAACCCTACTCTGAAGTAGGAGCAAATTTAGTTCCCCCAAACGGAGTTCCTAGAACTAAATACATTCCTAGTTCCTGCGGTGCAATCACGCCAAAATGCAGTAACTTCTGCCAATAGTTCTATGAACTATGAAAATGTTCCTCTGGTGTGAAAGCACCTCAAGACTCAGCAATGAGTATGTGAGAGTGTGCAGCTTAAATAGTCCTCCTAATGGGGAACAGGTGTGTCTGTAATCAGTTCCTAGGCAGGGGGTTATGGGACATGGAATCAGGATTAAGTGGCAAAGGTATGGGATGGAGTGCCCACTAGAGGACCTCATGGGCTCTCCATCTGGAGATCGTGACAATTTTGAGCACTTCCTGTGTTTATTTGCCTCTTTATGATGAATCAGCTGTTGTATTCCTCAACTATAAGTAGCTTTAGATAAAAGTGTCTGCTAAATGAATAAATGTAAATCACATGACTTTCACAGTTTGATAAACACTCCAAACCACTGGTTTGAAACAAATAATTTGGTTTCAAAGCTTCATGAAGCAGTGCTTCAAAAGCGCCCCTCACTAGCTATGGGTAATTCATATTTACATATGCTTTGTACAGCAGCAGAAGCATGTCTTATTTTTTATCACACTCTTTTTTCATACTCTTCACTCGTTTATTACACTTATCGCGGCTGGCTTGACTGTGTATTTTCAAACAGCTCAGTAGCTCACTGGTGCATTCATGTCCTTTTGTGCAGATGTAAGTTTTAATGTTGTTTTTATGTTGTACATATAGTATACCTAATTAATATCATACGAGATTGCATTTGGTTGAGTTTACTAACCCGCTAGCAAAGTGTTTGCATTTACTGGTTTTCATTCACCCTTGAGCTTCAGCTCAATTGACAACCAGTATTCTTTGCAGATTGAATACTGGTTCAATCTGCACATTACAGATTGGATTATTTTAAACAATCATATTTCTTATCATATTCCTTTTAGAAAAATCAATGTATTATTATTAATCTAGCAGTGTCATTTTTCTCTATTATCATATACAGTATGTAGTATTAACATGATGTCAGTACTTCATTGTTTAAATATCAGAATACTGGTATATTGTGACACCCCTATTTTCAATACAAAAGTAGTTTATACTGGACATTGAGGCATCTTCTCATGTGACTTCAGTTCAAACAGGTCTCCTTGTTGACTATTCTAAGATGGTGGCCCTTTTGATGTACCTGAAGCAGCCACACTTCATTTACATATATCTATTGTTGGCAACCCTAGCTGTGGCAGAATTCCAGGTAAGTGCACTCCTTCAGACAAAATGCAGAAGTGTAACCAGATGTATTTCATGATATTAGGAATACATTTATTATTATTATTATTATTATTAAGAAAAGTTTCTATTAAGTATTTCTTCAAACATAGGTAAAAGAAATTGTGAAACCCAAAGAGTTTCATCTCTCAATACCCCAAGACGAAAATAAGATTCAAGGTAAGATGTTAATGGTATTACAAGATATGAATGTGCTGATTAGAGCATTATCACAGGACAGATTCAATGAGTTTGAGTTTATTCATTTTTAAAGCACATTTATACAACCAGGGTTGCCCAAAGTGCTGTACAAGCATAATAAATAGAATGATATAAAGGACAGTCTCAGTACATTCACAATTTAAACACCAAACACCAATGAATGTTAAAACTCTGGCTGATTAAAAGCAAGCGATAATTAGCGATAAAGATTCAATAGACAGACAGTTTCCTTAGAAAGGGGTCATATGATGTGATTTCAAGTGTTTCTTTCTCTTTGGAGTGTTACAAGCTGATTGTGCAGAGATAAGATCCCTGAAGTTGCAAAGACTAAAGTCTCAAAACCAAAGAGATATTCTTTATCAAAGTTAAGACTCTGCCACACACTCCTAAAACGGCTCATTCAAACACGCCCCCACTACGTCTACATGTCTACGTCACGATGTGGGGAGATTTTCATAACACCGCCCAAATGTTTACGCAAAGAAAGAGGGCGTGACTTTTATTCTCGCTGTAGAGTTGTTTGTAGAGTTGTTGCTGCCGCCGGTGCCATGTCCTGGAGACGCTGTGAAAGCGAAACTACTTTCTTTGGGCTTCCATATACAACTAGAAATCAGTGGTTAAGTTGTATTTACAACACTGTTCCAGAGCAGTACAACGCAAATATTCGAGTCTGTGCGGCGCAATTCACGGAGGACTATTTCCTGAACCTGGCAGGAGAGTAGCCTTGCTTGCAGGCTTGCACAAAACTGTTTCTACAAAGTGGGGCAATTCCAACTTTGCAAGAACAGTCTTACGCTTCTGACTCACAGCCTGTAAGTGCATTTCTGCTTCTGACAATTCAAACGCGAGTTTTGAGCAGTGTAGAGTAGTGCTTGTTGTTTGTCGTTTCTTCGATCACAAATGCAGACATGGTAATGTTTACTCGGCGCGATGCAACGCGACACGTGAAAAGACAGTCTAAGGCCCCGTTTACTCTGTCAGTTAAATGTGACCCAATTCCGATTTTTTGCTCATATGTGACACAGATCGGATCTGTTCTATGACAGTGTAAACAGGAAAAAAACGCATGCATTCGGATATAGCGAGATCGGATTCAGGCCTCATTCACATGTGGAAATAAATCGGATATAAATCGGATATGTGCCAGTGCGACTGTCATGTAAACAGGCAGATCGGATTTTCTGAGGCATCGCGTTCTGTACGTCATTAAAACTTGACAATTTGGTACTTATCCGCGGTTTAATGATGTTATATGGGACCCATGCATGCTGGCAAAATGAGTGTAAATGCGCACGGGCTATTTTGAGCTACAGGCAAAAAAAAAAAAAAAAAGTGAAATATGTCGATTTTAGAAGATTTTGAGGTTTTCACAAAAATGAGTTAATTAAGACCTCGTTTAGCTATCCCAATGCTCCAAATAGTAATTAAACATCTAAAAGTATAAACGTATTTTTAATTGTATATTTTCTGAGAGGATTACCTTTCTCCGCTCGCTTCTCGTGCAGACTGTCATCTGAAGAGTGCACATAACGGTGCTTCTGACGGCGCGCAATCCTGATAAATACACAGAATTACAGTATTTCAATATTCCCGCAATCATAATCTGTTCTGTCTTAAGTGAACGCTTGGGGAACTGATGGGGAAAAACATCTGGGCCCGTATTTATCAAGCCTCTAAGAATTACTCTCAAGAACACTGCTAAGTATTGACTTAAGTGGAAAAAAATTCTTGGCTCAAAGCTGCGATTAAAAGTTAGTTATCAATCATCTCAGTCGTACTTTAAGCGAAGTGTAGGACTAAATCTTAAGTGTCAGTCTTAGAGATGATTCACGACACTTTGCTGTGCCACAAACGGGATTTTGGATGACGACATATGCATGGACCAATCACTGAATAGATTTCCTTAATATTCTCAGATAAAATTTACATTGAATGGTTAAATTCCTAATAGGAGTTTACATTCAACACACATTTGACAATAAAGACTTTTCAAGAGAACACATTATGGCAAGGAAACGAAGCATCATCACAACTTAATTTAGGGTGCCGATAGATGATAGTATAGTGTATCGACTGTTGCTGATGCCTTTGATGACAGCGAGACGATTATTATTATTATTATTATTATCCGTCAAAAATAGACTTTAATCTTTAGTGATGCAGCGCGGAGAGCCGCTTCAGAAACTTGCCACGGTGCGGCTGATCAGCTCCGGTGGCCGTGGAGCTGTAACGCGCCGCAGACGCGTGCAGTGTAAATAAGGGGTAAGAGATTTATTCATCATACAGTGTAGATCGCATAATACTCGCACTAGACTGAAGTCAGTTATGATGTTGTTTGGTAATGTAAATGTTCTTTGCTCGTTTTGAATAACTGAGGAAATGTAACTTGTTTGATTAACTGCTCGTCGCCAAACATTTCAAAGACATTCCTCCTCTCCTGAAAGATTCGCGCACGTCTCTGTCTCCTCAGCGCCATCACAAGCCCCTGCTGGCAACTCCTAACCACTTGAGAGACCTCTCCAGCTGTCTTAAATAACTGGGAGAGTAAGAGTGATTCTTAGCTTTAAGAAATTTGATAACTTGCTTTTATACTTAAGTTTGAAAGTAGGAGTAAATTTCATGAATTCTCAGCACTTAAGACTAAAATGGCACTTTGAGAAGCTTGATAAATACGGGCCCTGATGTGTAACTTTATATGATTCGTGCATTACAATAGGCCGTCTGTCTCAATGTTATCTATCAATAAAACAAAAGAGTAGCCTAGTTTTAATAATCAATTTATTTGTAATGAACACACTGAAGTGTTCTACATTTGATAATTTGTTTTTCGTAGGCTATATGAATGCTTTTGTTTACATGTAAAATGATAAAGGTAATGCATTATTTCTTTCTTTCTAGGCTATTTGTTCCTATAGGCTACAGTTTTTTTTTTTGCATCTGGTCTTATTTATAATAGGAAAGATAAAATAAAAAACAGCTACATTGTGATTATTAATATAGTAGCCTAATTATTAATAAGAAAAGAACTGGAGGAAAACTTTAATCTTTCTCATAATCAACCTTGCTGACTCTATCGACTTTAAATGGGTGTAGCAAGTCATTTTTTGTCCGATTCCAAATAAATCATACATAATTTTGAAGGTAATTTAATGGAGAATGTGAAAATAAAAATATCTAATTTTTCAGATTTGCTCAACTCGCTTTGTCAGCACAGGTCACATTATTCTCAGGAGGAAGCACGTGAGGCGCTAAATGACATCAACGCATGCGGGATGTTTCAGATTGTATGGCAAGTGTAAACACATGAATTGGATATGGGTCACAATTGAAAGAACGTGTAAACGGACAGCCAAAAAAATCGGATATAGGCAACAAATCGGAATTGAGCATCAAGACCTGCAGTGTAAACGCAGCCTAAGTCATTATAATCAGTAATTATGTCCCCACTGGATGCAACAAATGCCTCGTTTGTAATGGGTTTTATTGTTTTAGTCTCGTCGCACCGGGACACGCCATCACAATACGGTGAGGGGCGTAACATTTCCGTCTCACGCTTGAGGCATTCGGCCAATCACAATGTACTGGATAGCTGGCCAATCAGAGCACACCTCGCTTCTCAGAACGATGAGCTTTGTAAAAATCGACGCGTTTCAGAAAGGCGGGGCATAGAGGAGCAACAATAATGTACAGTATGTGGAAAATAATGTGTTTTTTTAACCTTAAACCGCATAAACACATTGCATTACACCAAATACACCAAATAGTGTTCTTTTTAGCAACGTCATATGACCCCTTTAAATCAGTCTGTATAGCACATAGCCCCTAAATTTAGCGATCAACTATGCATATTATAAACTTAACATTTAACGTACAACATTTTGTCTTTGTTACTCTTAGTTATAAAGAATGGTAGTATTTTTGAATGACTGTCTTCATGAGTTTGTCTGCATCCATATTGCAGGTTTCCTCTCACATGTAAAGTATGGTAGCAGTTATTTCTTCTAGTTCTTTCAAAGCAGTTCTTTCTGCGTTTCCGCTCACATGTTTTTAAATCTATTTCATTGAGGTTCTAAATAATGGCTCATTGGCTTAGATGTAACATCTAGAAGCATATATTCTTCTTATGCACACATGCAAAGTATTGCAGCTGTTATTTCTATGAAATTATGTTGTCTTTGCTATTCTGTTACTAATAAAATAGTTTTTTTCACTGCTTGTCCTATTTTGGCACAATCCCTAAATTGAACTTGAGTAGTTTTACTAAGGGCACCCATCACACATGAAATTAAACTATGTAAAATTACTGATATAAATTACTATAAATTTGGTATGGTAATTAATACTGAGACACTAATTTTGGCAAAGAGCACTAATGACTTGTTTAAGACTTGAAGCTAAAAGTTGAGGACTTGCAACTCGACTTATTTTGACTCGGGACTTGACTTGGGACTTGTCTGTCTTGACACGGGACTTGACTCGAGAATTGAATGCAAAGACTCGAGACTTACTTGTGACTTGCAAAACAATGACTTGGTCCCACCTCTGGTTTATTGTATTGTGCATTTAATCATAACAGGTCAACAGAGGATTAAAAAAAATATATATACATTTCTGAAATATTACTTTAATATTTAACATAATTTTATTTGCAAATTGCTCATTGTTACATCTGCACTCTAGGCAAAATTTGCATTTGGAAATTCTGCCCTTACAGCGCCTGTTAGCAGAAACATACTAGATGTTTCTCTCTCTCATTTTCTTTGATTTGCCCAAAAAGAAAGCCTCATAAAAAAATAATACACAGCATCATCTTAAAAAAAAAATCATTATTCTCAGATTTGAAATAGTGGTGTGAACAAGTTTTTGCCCCCGTCCTGTTTTTTTTTTGTTGTTTTTTTGCATATTTGTCACACTTGAATGATTCAGATCATCAAACTAATTTTAATATTGCACAAAGATAACCCGAGTAAATGCAAAATGCAGTTTTGAAATAATGATTTCATTTATTAAGGGAAAAAGCTGTCCAAACCTGCCTGGCACTACGTGAAAAAGTTATTGCCCCCTAAATCTAATAACTGGTTGTGCCACCCTTGGCAGCAACAACTGCAATCAAGCGTTTGCGATAAGTGGCAATGAGTCTTTCACATCGATGTGGAGGAATTTTGGCCAACTCTTCTTTGCAGAATTAGGATTTAAGTCCGGACTTTGATTTGGCCACTCCAAAACCTTAATTTTGTTTTGCTTGAGCCATTCAGAGGTGAATTTGCTGGTGTGATTGGGATCATTGTCCTGCTGCATAACCCAAGTGCTCTTGAGCTCGAGGTCACAAACTGATGGCTGGACATTCTCCTTCAGGATTTTCTGATAGAGTGCAGAATTCATGGTTCCATCAATTATGGAAGTCATCCAGGTCCTGAAGCTGCAAAGCAGCCCCAGACCATCACACTACCACCACCATGTTTGACTGTTGGTATGATGTTCTTTTTATGAAATGCTGTGTTGGTTTTACAACAGATGTAACGGGACACACACCTTCCAAAAAGTTAAACTTTTGTCTCATCAGTCCACAGAATATTTGCCCAAAAGTCTTGGAGATAATCAAGATATTTTTTTGGCAAAGTTGAGATGAGCCTTTGTGTTTTTTTTGGTCAGCAGTGGCTTTTGCCTTGGAACTCATGGATACCGTTTTTGCCCAGTCTCTTTCTTATTGTTGAATCATGAACACTAACTTTAATTGAGGCAAGTGAGGCCTACAGTTCTGTAGATGTTGTTCTGGGGGTTTTTATGACCTCCTGGATGAGTCGTCGTTGCGCTTTGGAGTAATTTTGGTAGGCCGGCCACTCCTGGGAAGATTCACCACTGTTCCAAGTTGTGGATAATGGCACTGACCGTGGTTCGCTGGAGTTCCAAAGCCTTAGAAATGGCTTTATAACCCTTTCCAGACTGATACATATCAACTATTTTGTTTCTCATCTGTTCTTGAATTTCTTTAGATCGCGGCATGATGTGTTGCTCTTTAAGCATGCTTCACTTTATCAGACAGGTTCTATTTCTATTTTCTATTTATTTATTTCTTGCTTCAACAGGTCTGGCATTAATCAGGCTTGGGTTTAGCTAGTGAAATTTTACTTTAGCTTTCTAAAATAATGTGTTTAATCACAGTTCTTTCATGATTTAACAGGAGGGGGCAATTCATTTTTCACATAGGGCCAGGTAGGTTTGGACAGCTTTTTTCCCTTAATAAATGAAATTATCATTTAAAAACTGCATTTTGTATTTACTTGCATCATCTTTGTGTAATATTACAATTAGTTTGATTATCTGAATCTTTTAAGTGTGACAAATATGCAAAAAATAACAAAAACGGAAAAGGGCAAAACCTTATCACAGCACTCTACATGAGGAGACTTGTGTCTTTAGCTAAAAGTTTCTAGGCTCTAAAGGTTTCTTCAGAAAAATGTGCCAAATCTGCAACACAGATTCCCATTAGTGTGCACAGTCGAGGACACTGTGGTTAAATTTCATTTTCAAAGGAAAAGTCCCCTAAATGTTTAGGAATTAATTCCAACGCTTCGTGTGCGAATGTCAGCTCCAGACAAAGTAAGTATCACGCGTTTGTTTTCCAAAATGCCTTTCTGAAAGAGCTTCTTGTCACTCTGTAAGGCTAATGATGCTAAAGCTATCATTGTCTATGTGTTTTTCACTGATGCTGCCTTTAGGTTCTACCAGAATGATCGTGAATAGGAATGCGGTAGTTAAAAGTTGCATATGAAAGCAATGGGAGTCGATCGCTTGAAGTTGTCGAGCTCATAATCAGAAATGGGACTTTTAAGTTTGTGATAGCATGATACCAGCTATGTTGTTATTTTTATCCCGCCGTGCTCCCCGTCTGTGTAATTCATAAATGCGAATTTATTATGCACAGCATAATCAGATGACTGACTTTGAAACAGAGTATGTTTTCTGTAAAGATAACAGGCTTGTATTAATAGTGGAATGTTTATTTGCAAAGACTAGCACTGCTAATGCTGGAGCTTGAGCTCTTGAAGCTCCGCCCTCTTCTCCGGGAGCAACAGATCATTTACATTAAAGCAACATACTCCAAATCAGCGCGTTTGGGTTCATACCCTAAAAGTGGCAATTTTAACAAGCTATAAAAAAAATTCTGTGGGGTATTCTGAGCTCAAATTTTCACATATACACTCTGGGGACATCAGAGACTTACAACCCCAAATCAGAAAAATCCCAAATCTTGTCCTCTTTTTCTCGCTCTGCGCCGCCGATTGCTGCAGGATTGAAGAATGCACTGAAAGACGGGGAGGAGCCGATCGAAGTCTGCCGCCATTTTAATATGAAATTTAAAGGGGACTGAGGCGATCACGAATTTGTGTACAGTTTATGGAGCTAATCACAAAATCTTTACTGGGGGCTGAGTAGAAAGCCCCCCTAGCGACGCCCATGCTCTGGACTGAGAGGAGTCATTCCAAAGATTCATCAAAATCAGCAAAGACTGGATTTACAGATAGAGCTTGCTTTAGGCCATCACAGGACGGAAAGTGCAGAGAAGGCAGAACCAGCAGATAAGGCAAAGTTAGAATACCACACGGAATAAGCAGAGGAGACGAGCCATAGAATTGGGTGGAAAACATTGAGAAGCAGTCTAAAAACAATGTGATCCATGCATGAAGATAATAATAATCCAATTGTTGAACTTAAACATGACAGCTTTGTATCACAAGACAACACAGCAACACACAGTTATTAACAGAAGAACTAAGCAGCACAGGTACACTGGACAATATTTGGACTCAAGCTTGTCACAACGAGCTAGAACAGGAAGAGAAAACTAGAAAATTAGAAATTACCACAATTAGTCATGACAGCGTCACTTAACTTCAGAAGTTACTATACTGTTATGAATCGCTGATGTTTTTAAACTGTATATGGTTGTGTAGTCACTGGGAATTGTCATGAGCTACTAGTCTATCACATGATTAACTTGGTGATTGATGTTGTCTCGTAGTGTGTCGGCACGAGTTCCAACCTAGTCAACTCCCTGTTTCCAATATTGAAAAAAGCTGTGGAGAAGAACAAACCCAGTTTGGCGGTGAGGTACCTGATGAAAGCTAAAGAGTGGATCAGCGACATCGTAGCACAAGTGGATGGCATAGTGAAGAGGTGAAAAAAATTGTAATATCTTACAGGAACAAATATGTGGCAACTTAATTCAAAGGGGAAACACATGGGTGATTTTATAATTATTGGCAAATTTGTTGTCTTGTTTGTACAGATGGTGATTATTTTTAAGTATTCAAATAATTTGCTATTCAGGGTCATGGATCACAAGATGTTTTGGGTCATAACAATAATATATTTTTTGTAAAACGTGTCAAGGTGTATAGATCATATAGAAATTACCTGTGTAAAGTTACTGTTTGAACATGAAAAAAGAACAGAGGGGAGGTCTTCTCTACATTAGTAAGCACTCTTCTTTTTGATTAATTTAGAAACCAAACACTGCTGTATTGATCAGAGATGCACAACAGTTCCTGTAGAACTGTTTTAGACCCTCCTCTGAAGTAGGAGGTCATTTAGTTCCCCCAAACAGCGTTCCTACAACTAAAACCGTTCCTGGTTCCTGCGGTGCAAACACACCAAAAACTAGGAACTAACGCCAATAGTTCTAGGAACTATGAAAAGGTTCCTCCAGTGTGAAAGTGCCTACTGAACTGTTGTATAGAATTACATTTGTGCATAATAATATGTCCTCTTTAAGAAAATTGTTCAGTGTCTTGTCTTGTGCAAATGAAATATGGACCACATCGCTGTATTCAATTATTTATTTGAAATGCACTGTATTATTCAGGTATGATCAACAGAACCAAAGTGTGAAAACATGCACCAGTGACGTGTATCAAGAACAAACAGAGACCAAAGAAAAAATAGAGAAAAAATCTGATGAGATGAACTTCGGTCAGAAATCTTGGTGTAATCTTTGATGATCAGCTGACCTTCAAAGAGCACATTGCAAAGACTGCTCGATCTTGCAGGTTTGCGCTACACAACATCAGAAAAATCAGGCCCTTTCTGACAGAGCATGCTGCGCAACTTCTTGTCCAGGCCCTTGTCGTTTCTAGGCTGGACTACTGCAATGCTCTTCTGGCTGGACTTCCATCAAACACAATCAAACCTCTACAAATGATTACAGAACGACCACAGGCTCAGCACCCTCCTACTTCCACTCACTATTACGAATCTACATCCCCTCCAGAAGTCTGAGATCTGCTAGTGAGTGACGCCTTGTGGTACCATCACAGAGAGGCTCAAAATCACTCTCCAGAACATTCTCATTCACCATTCCTGGCTGGTGGAATAATCTTCCCACCCCTATCCGGAATGCTGGATCCCTGTCAATCTTCAAGCAACAACTGAAAACTCGTCTCTTTCGGTACTACTTGACTTCATCCTAAACTTGTTCTAAAAAAAACAAACTTTCCCTTTATCTTTCTCTCCTTCCCTTGCTAGCTTGTACTTATTTGAACAATGCCTGAGACTTGGTGTTACGAGCATTTCCTCTGTCTGATTGCCTCTTCAAGATGAATCGCTTTATGTACTCCCCAATTGTAAGTCGCTTTGGATAAAAGCGTCTGCCAAATGACTAAATGTAAATGTAAATGTAAAGTGGCGTCTGGTTCAGGTCAGAATGACCGAGGAGACAAACAGTATGGTAGTGTTGTAACATTATCCACTTTTATGATTTTATTTTATTTACATTTTTTTTAATCTTCTTTACCATTAATTTGCATATGCAAATTAGCATATTTATATAACCTCAAGACTGAAAATCTACACTTCTGTAAATTTAATACAAAAACTGTAGGAAATTGTCATGTATTGGGTCAGATTAAAAACACAACTTGACTATCAAGTCAGATCAAGTCATTACAGTTGATTACTACAGTGGTGTGGTTAAATCTTTGGAGACACATGGATCACTTTAATGATACCTTTACAACCATTCTTGGCTTTGAAAGGCTGAGTTTACATTGAACTAACCCTTTAAAATCATCAAGACAAAATGTAAGATTGTTTTTGCTTGTTTTTTAGATCCCCCCCCCCCCATGTATCATTGCAGTGTTTTTTTTTTATTATTATTATTTATCAGTGCAGCTCATTATTGAAGTTGAAACTAGTTTAATTATGTCCATATATTTGATCAAATATATTTTAGTATATGTGATTAATGGTGGCATGCCTTTTATCTTTCAGTACTTGAAGAGATTTGGTATGTGCTGTCAGAGAGTTCAAGGCGCCTTCAGTGTTCAGTCTAGAGATGCATATAAATTCCTGGAGATCAATCCGTCTTCTCTCTCTGAGGAGGAGAGGAACCAGCAGTATCTGTCAATCACGGAGAAGCTGAAGAAAATCAATCCAGATCCGCCAGCACTGTGTGACACCCAGATCTAATGCTTCCTGAATGCTGCTTATACAAATCAATGCATACAGCTTCTCTTGTCATTTTCGTAATGCTTTGTAATCTTTACAACTGCTCTTGAACATGTTCAATTACAGTTCTGCATATACATGTTCTTTAATAAGTTGATGTTAGGAATATTATTTAGATCAGTTTATGGCTATCTCTTTCAAAATCGCTTTGCATTTTTATTATGCTACATACAGATCTTGTGGTCTGGTCACATGATTAATGTCTATGTCACACAATAAAGAAAAAAGACATGAAAAATTTCATTGTAGCCAAATCCTTAAAAAAGCCATTTCTAATGCTTCGGTGTACAATACATCAGGGATCATTACAATTCTGCTTCCATCCATAAATCATGTTAATAGATCTCTCTGTTTAAATCTAGATTAAAGACACATCTCTTTAGCCAAGCATTCATATAATGCATCTCATAATCTTGTACTACAGTTATATCTGATCAAACGCACATTATTATTCTTTAGCTTGGGTTGAACAAATAATTTTTGCTTGAATGGAACAACAGCTACGCTAATTATGTCTCTTTGTTTCTCTGTTTCTGCCACGGGATTAACATCCCGTGGTAACTAGGAATTACACAAGCTTCAGTCTGGATCCAGCCCTTAAATGATCTGAGATGACCAAACACCTGAGAAGAGATGATGCTGACCCCTCGGAGGACCTCAGAGGATGCCAACCTCTGATCCCCCAACAACATGCAGAATTAACAAATTTTGCCATAAGTTAATATATTAAGTTTCTACAATGTATAAATATATTGTAGAAACTTAATTTCCTGTAAAGCGCTTTGCAACGATTGTATCGTAAAAAGCGCTATACAAATAAACTTGAATTGAATTGAATAGCAGAGACAAAATATATGTTATACCTTCTCTAGAACACAACAGAAAATGAAAATGCAGTAGAAATTGTGGAATTATTTTTAATTGTAATGCAATATAAACATAACCCTTGTCTAAACGAATTTACTACATTTAGTATTAATCAGAAAGTTAAAGCCACTTTGTAATAAACCAAGAATTACTTGGAGATGCAAGGAAATGCAGTGAAAGTACATTTGAAGTACTGTATTATGTAGCTTACATGCTATGCTAATTAGGCTCTGTGGTGTTATGAACCAATTAGTGTTGAAGATGCCACAAATGATGGTTTATAACAAAAAAATACCCCAGAAAATCATTTGAATGCAAAACTAGGAGCATGAAGGTTGTGTATTGTCTATCAGCCAATGAGATTAAGAAATGCAACTGAATTATATTCTCCATAATAGCCCTGTCAAGGCTGTACGCTGTCCTAAATATTTGTGTGTGTGCAGTGGCGGCTCCAGGATTTTTTTGTTGGGGGTGCTAAGGGGGGGCTTAACAGTTCAGAGGGGGTGCTAAAAAACTAATTAAATTGAGAGAAAGTAATGAACGCCTAACTCAGTTTTTTTATATACAGCAGCTTCGAAAAAGGCATATTTAACTTTTTTCCTGTGGTATTAAACTTCTCATATGCCCCTGTCATTAGTAATATGACTTCTAATGCCAACTGCCAAATATGATTCCAGATTTTTTTTTAAAAGTTGTATCTCGGACAAATATTGCCCTATCCTAATAAACCATACATCAATGGAAAGATTATTTATTCAGCTTTCATATGATGTATAAATCTCAATTTTGAATAATTGACCCCTATGACTGGTTTTGTGCTCCAGGGTCACATTTAATACGGCACATTTACTAGCACACTGCAACATGTTACCTTTGGTGTGTTTAAAGCATAATTAAATAACAGCAAATTGTTAGTTTTTGCTATGACTTTTTCTGGAAAAAATATGCATGAACAAAATCAAGAAAAGCAAACTGCATCTGCACTCATATGAGAGCTGGGGATTTTAAACAGAATCGCACATATTACATGTTCCAAAAAATGGCAGTTACTTTTAGTATGTAATTAGACAAAATGTATTTAAATATGTATTCCACCAAGAATTTAACTCTGAATACAGCTGTTTGTCTGTACATTTCTATGCACTTTTGTAATTTTAGACACAGCATGGGAAGAGGACTCTTATTATGAACTGACGATGTGACATCACAACGCTGCGACGCATCCCTGCATCTGTTGTGATTCTGCTGAAGAGAGGTTTGTTTATAAGCTTTTAAATCGATGCAAACCTTTCAAAAAAATTTTTTCAAGTGATGTCGTGTAAACGATTTCGGTCACTTTCAAGTAGTGATGAGAGAAACTGAGCTTAAACTCAAAGTCAGTTGATTAGTGAAATGATTCATTGATTAATGAAATGAGAACTAACAGCTTTTACAAATTTTTTTGATGAATGTGTAATCCATTAAATATGATCTACTAACCATTAAATACTAAACATACATTATAAATGGCTCTGTAGGAACTTTCTATATAATTTGGGTTTTTATAAATGCTAGTTTTGAGTGTTTTTGTGTAGTTTTTTTTTTTTTGCACTGACTAATGAACTAGAGCGCTGATTGAGACACACACAGATAATTAGTTTGTATTTATTTGTCTTTCTGTTAATTATTTTAATCTTAAACATGACAGAGTGTCCAAACACAACTGAGATCCACAATGGCGTTTATTAAAGAGGAGAGTGAAGACATTAAGATTGAAGAAGCATTCAAGATGAAACAAGAAGATACTGAGGAACAAACAGGTTGGTTTTTAATCCCAAAGCTGAACTTGATCATTTGATCCTTGTTAAAGGTGCCATAGAATGCATTGATACAATATTTTAAATTGTTCTCTGATATCTACACAGAAGGTATGTGGCTTAGGTAAGGGAAAAAATTCTCCAGAAACAGTTTTACATGGGCATTTAAAAACCCTAGGATTTGGCCCCAGAATGAAATGGTCTGTTATTGGCTTATTTGGCAGGGTCATGAATAATAATGTTGAGCTCTGCTCTGATTGGCTGTTTCACAGTGCGGTTCAATGTTGTGCTCTGCTCTGATTGGCTGTTTCACAATGATTGGCCGTTTCACAGTGCGGTTCAATGTTGAGCTCTGCTCTGATTGGCCGTTTCACAGTGCGGCTCAATGTTGAGCTCTGCTCTGATTGGCCGTTTCACAGTGCGGCTCAATGTTGAGCTCTGCTCTGATTGGCCGTTTCACAGTGCGGCTCAATGTTGAGCTCTGCTCTGATTGGCTGTTTCACAGTGCGGCTCAATGTTGAGCTCTGCTCTGATTGGCTGTTTCACAGTGCGGCTCAATGTTGAGCTCTGCTCTGATTGGCTGTTTCACAGTGCGGCTCAATGTTGAGCTCTGCTCTGATTGGCCGTTTCACAGTGCGGCTCAATGTTGAGCTCTGCTCTGATTGGCCGTTTCACAGTGCGGCTCAATGTTGAGCTCTGCTCTGATTGGCCGTTTCACAGTGCGGCTCATTTCAGTAGCTCACAGGAAAGAAACACAGAAAATATATATTTTAATACTTTCTCACGCAGTTATATCGTTGGATAATTATACTGTATATAAAATGCGGGCATCAGGGAGCCGCTATTAATATGCGAGGCATTGAAACTGCTTTCAAATGCATGATCTTGTTTCACTTTCGCGATCGCACGTACTCTGTTTATACTACGGAGCGGCAGTACTTACCACACATTTGACAAGATCAGATGCTTGTCAGTGGTGCTCAGGATCTGTAAATCATTCGCCATCATCCTCAGTCATCTCTCCTTACTCTGTTTATGTGGGAATTGAAATTGTATGTACTGTAATGTAACAGGCTTCTCAGTGAACTACGGCTCTGTGTAGTAAATGCTGCTCCATCTGAGAGCAGGTGAAAATACCACATTTAATAACATGTTTTTACTCCAAACTCACTTCATAACATCAGTCGAGTGTTTGAAATAAATCCTTCTGTGAGATGACGTGGCTTCTTACACAGAATAATTAAGGCACACGATATTTCATTGTATTCTAAGCAGTGATAAAGGCTATGTGGATTAGCATTTCATTCATTAGATATACTTTATTATGATAAAAATTATAATAATAAGAACTCAGATATACCATATATTGTCGTAGTCGTGTGTTTATTAGTCATATTGAATCAATGAAAGCAGTTAAATCTTCTGTTTATTCAGCTGCAGCGGGACTTCTTCTTCGGGGTGTATTTGAAGTTTCTGCACGAGAGCGCCCTCTGGCCTTCAGATGGAGATTTACTACTGATCACAGAACCGTGCTTCACTGAAAGATACGCATGACAATCGCAGCTTCTGCCTAATCGTGATTTATCGCCTTTGCGATTTAATTTTGACTAATTGTGCAGCCCTACATGTAACAAATTTAAAATAGTATGGAAGTAACGTTAAAGGCCGTATGAAATCAAAATTTGAAATGAAATTGCATCATAATCATGTCTATTTGCTTTCATATTTCATGTATAGAAAAATGTTTCTCACATTTTTTTTTCATGCGTAATAGCAGGAGATATTATCCCATGATTGACAGATCTATAGTGAATGCGCTCTGACTCATAACTCTCGCGCTCGTGGAAGAAAACAGACATTGCTCTTCACATCACATACAGTGGAGAATTAATAGAAATTATATTCTGTATAAAGAACATGTGAGAATAAATCTGTTGTCAGATACCAATGATAACAATAACTCGGCGTCCACTTCTCTCTCAGAATACACTTCTTCAGTGTTTGTTTACACTGGTTTTTGAAGTAGCGCCGCTGCACCACCACTCTTACCCTTTTGTGCGACAGCAGCTGCACCTGATCTTAGCTCAAATCTAATTGGACGGCCAGTTTCATCATGAAGCGACGGGGGAAAAAATCGGCACACAGGAATTTTCGGCCCACGAATGATCGCGCCTGTGTGATAGGATCTATTGTTTTCGTATTCAGTGTGAAAAGGCCTTTAGTCTGAGACTGAGACAAGACAGAGTACAAATGTGGTCGAGACCAAGACCTTCCAAAATGGTCTTAAAGGGGCTGTTTACACCTGGTCACTTCATGCGTTTTATCTGATCAGATAGCTATCCGATCGTGAAAAGACCAGGTGTAAATGCCCTCCGAAACGCATTCGAGACGGATATAAATCCGATTGCTCAAACCACTTCAGGAGGTGGTCTGGGCCGCATTCCAGACGAAACTGGACAAGTGTAAATGCATCTGGTTGTTGAAACCACATATGCAAATTTTACTCATCCCAAAATATTAAAATAATAAACGTGTGAGAGCGTGTTATAGGTTATATGGCATGTTATATTTGGATCGCCGCAGAGGAGTAGCTGAGCATCTCTTCAGCAAGCAGACGCGCAAACTGCCGCGAATGAAACTGAAAGAAAGACGCAGACGGTCAACACACAATCATCTTCATTAAAAGTAGTAGGACAAACTTATCTTTCCAGTGCTGAGTCCAGAGTTCAGTGGTGCGTGGGGTAAGAGAGGGGGGGGGGGGCAATGATGGGAGGGAGTTCAGCCTGGTGGATGAAGCTGTCTTTCAGTCTGTTGGTCCTGGCTTGGAGACTCCGCAGTCTCCTCCCTGATCGCAGCAGACTGAAGAAGCTGTGTGTCGGGTGGGTCATCATGCAATGCAGAGCTTATCTTTTGATTTCGATGATGTGAACGCCGTTAAATTTAAATATAGCGCGAGAATTGAAGAACAGATTTATATCCATTTTGCGACGACGCATTTATGTGGCCAAGTGTAAATGGAAACGTTTTAACAAATCAGATAGATATCCGATCAGAGAAAACGCATGAAATGACCAGGTGTAAATAGGTCCAAAGGGTCATGAAGGGTCAAACTACTTTTTCTGAGATTTTAGCAGAGGTGTTTCTGTTGCACATGATAGAAGACAATGTTAGCATACGTTAATTTTAATTGTTGGAGAAAACTGGTTAATTTTAAGCTATTTTGCGCTATTTTCATCTTTCAGGTTTTAAAATCTAAATGTACATTTATTATTTAGCTACATTTTTTTGCTTCTCTGTGCCCACATAGGCCCACTGTATTTTGATGCAGCTAAATTCTCAGTAAAACTGTTTTCATTTATATATTTTACTGTTTCTGTTGTCAGACAACGGAATGAATATGAAATAGTAACTGAAATGCGACCCATTAAGACTACATAACCAGCTCTCCCTTCCAAGATGTTGATCTGCACAAAAATCCTGATAATTGAGCCTTCTTCTGATGAAATCAAATACTCATAAGATAAGATAAGACAACAACTGTGCTGTGATTTCAGCTATATTTGCATGTAAAATTAGAGAAGCAACATAATATGTGTTTTAACTGAAAGCGCTGCTCCTCTCCGCCGCTCGCTGAACAGAGCAGACGCCGAGAGAGAGGTGTGCGCACAGCGGGAAAGAGAGACCTCACGCTCGTGCGGCAGTACCGGTGAGTCTCAGGAACTAAATAAGGTTCGGGCAAACACTAAAGATTTGACGCTAGGCACTTTTTTGAAAAGAAAAAATGGCTAAAGGGGTCTGAAAAGTCGCTAAGTTGGCAACACTATACATCTCCATTTCTTCAACCACGGGCTAGACCACGGGTCAAACAGAGAATGCGCGCTGCGTTAATCGCGCGTTATTAAAATTAGTGCAGATCAAATGAATTTGCGTTAATTTTGACATCCTTAGTTTTTAACTTGATGGGAGCAAAATTAAACTTGTCTGAAACCAAAGTTGTCTGTTTCCCCTCTTCCCCCTCCACTCCTCAGCGCACCACGTCCACTTTTATAGTGTTTTTAAAAAGTTTTTTTATAGTGTTTTTGCACAGGTTATGCACGATCCTCTTCACTAATATCCTCTGCGTCTCATTCGGGCAGTGTTGCCAAGTCCACGTTTCCCGTGTTGTTTTTCATGTCCGCGGGTTGAAGCGACCCCAATAACGTGATATTTATCCCCGCCGAAAAACTTGTATTTTACCCCCCGGAATGCGATTTTTATGGGGAACCCCCCTCGAAACGCGATTGGGCTATTTTTGGGCTAGTTTTGAGTAGCAGTTGGGCGGGTTTTGTTGTGAAAACCTGGCAACCCTGCATTCGGGCTCAAATCGATAAGCAATATTGACGACGCCATTGTTTACAATACAACAACGGAGCACATGCCACTGAGGTGAGGGGTGTGACGTTTCTAGAAGTGCACTGGGCGGTTTAGTGAACCCATTGCGTATTTCTGAGGGGCTTCATAAAACCAGGAAATCATCATAACGTTCATGAGAGAAGGGACAGTGCGGTGTAAAATAAAGGTAAATTATGTGAAAAATTATGTTTTTTTTTTTTTTAAACGAAGCATGTTAGACTGCAGCCCATAAACACAATCACGCCTAGAAAAAAAATGCAGTCAACCACCCCTTTAAGTCATAAGTATGAGGAAAAAAGTTGAAACTTATGACACAAGTCGAAATTATGAGTTGAAAAAGTTGAAATTATGAATTTAAAAATCAAAATTATGACTTATCAACTTTATATTGGTTTGACACGACAAGCTAGTGGTCTAATGAATTGTTAAGAGTAGGCCTATGTGGGATATTCTAAAATTAATTGGCTTAAAACAGTTCAGAGGAACAAGTGCAGATATACCCCTTATTAGTAAAGCATACTGTTTACAGACAAGCAGAATATAACGTGTTTAATGGCTTTTATTTGTCTTTTTTCACCTTAGATCTGATGCCGCTGAAAGAGGAGTATAATTTACTGAATGAAATGGAAGAGACACATCAGTTTGAGAAGCATCATGATTCTATACCTGTAGAAAAATGTTGCTCACAGACTAAAAAGAGAGGCCCAAAGTTACGGCCTCTGCCTCCAATAATCTGCTTTCATTGTGGAAAGCGTTTCAATCAACATGGAAACCTTACAGCCCATCTGAAAATTCATACTGGAGAGAAACCTTTCACCTGCCAAGAGTGTGGAAAGTGTTTTACTCGAAAAGCACAACTTAAAGTCCACATGAGAGTTCACACTGGAGAGAGCTCTTTCACCTGCCAACAGTGTGGAAAATATTTTAACAGAAAAGCTAACTTTATATTCCACATGAGAGCTCATACTGAAGAGAGCTCTTCCACATGCCTGCAGTGTGGAAAAAGATTTAGCAAAAAAGGAAATCTTAAAGATCACATGAGAATTCACACGGGAGAGAAGCCTTACACTTGCCCTCAATGTGGAAAGAGTTTTGGCCGGAAAGGAAATCTTAAAGATCACATGGGAATTCACACTGGAGTGAAGCCTTACACTTGCCAACAGTGTGGAAAAAGTTTCAATCAATCTGGTAACTTTAAAATTCACATGAGAATTCACAATGGAGAGAGCTCTTTTAACTGCCAACAGTGTGGAAAAAGTTTTAGCCGAAAAGGAAATCTTAAAAACCACATGATAATTCACACTGGAGGGAAGTCATTTGTGTGTGATCAGTGTGGAAAACGTTTCAACCTACAAGGAAATCTAAACGTTCACATGAGAGTTCACAGCGGAGAGAGCCCTTTCACCTGTCAACAGTGTGGAAAAACTTTTACTCGAAAAAGAGGCCTCGAAGTCCATATGAGAGTTCACACTGGAGAGCAGCATTTTATATGCGTTCAGTGTGGAAAGAGTTTCAGATATAAAATTACCCTTAATAACCACATGAGAATTCACTCAACAGAGAATTGTCTTAAATGTCATAAGTGTGGAAGGGGTTTCAGAGACAGGAATCAGCTTAAGAATCATGAAAAAAAATCACATTAGATAGAGGCTTTTCATGTGCCATCACCGTGGAAAGACTTGCATAAACAAATCAATCCTTGAGGTTCACTTGAGAGTTCACACTAGACAGAAGCCTTTCATCTGGCCTTAGTGCGGAATAACATTCACACTTAAAGCAAATATTACATTCACACGAGCCCTCGCACTGTAGAGAGGCCTTTCACATACCTTCAGTGTGAAAAGGGTTTGCATGTCAAACAGACTTGAAATGTCATTTTCTGACTTGTTCTGGAATAAAATTGTACTGTTCCTCATTGAGGCATTAAGGTTTATGAAGTACATCAGTTTCAGAAATTACCTGCATATTCACTGTGGATCATTTGGATCACTGTAATGAAAAATCGATTCATCACACCCACAGATACATCTGAAATGTCATTGTGAACAATTTGATATGAAACTGAATCTGACTTTTCCATTTCTGACAATTCATACTCTACATGTGTCTAGAGCTGTCGCGATTCGTCGATATTAGTCGACTAGTCGATTTTGAAAAATCATCGACTTCATTTTGCTCGCGTCGACTAACCGCAAAATACCGGAAGTGCCGCATTTCACGGACGAGAATCCATAAAACACATTATTAGACTATTTTCCAAGGCTGCATGATATTAAACCCATTTAAAAAACATAATTAAGCATAATTGTGAATTCACAAACGCTATGATTGAATTAAATAATTATATGCCATGCAGTTCTAACACAGTATATGAGCTGTAATTATTTACATGCGTGTAGGTTAAGTACGTGCGTCTCACAGCGGCTCCGTTCACAGTAGCTCCACAGAAACTTATCATTTACATGTGTGGAGCATCTCAAACTCCATCTCTGCATGTTGTTGTGAGTTTAGGTTTATTATAACGTTCACCTGGGAACGCAACGTGCGCCATTTCATCAGATTTGTAAGGTAAATCATTTATAAATCTACACAAACACAGGAGAATACATCGCGATTTCAAAATAAAAGCTCAAACCCTCACTTTGAGTTTACACGTTTTGATGTCCACATATTCATTTAATTACAGTGGCTATAGCATTTCTGTCCTAAAGAAATGGACAAATATTAAAGATTAAGTGGACATTTTAATTAAATGGTGCTTGGTCAATATTAAACAAGGATTAGTTCACGCAGTAATGTTTAAAAAAAATCATCAGGCCTTCGGCGCCCCCTGCAGACCTTTGTTGTTATGCGTTATCTACATTAGCTCTATTGTTTATAATACATTATGTATTTTAACAGTTTTGTTCAATAAAACCATATGATTTCTTGCTTTTGATACTTTATTTGAACTAATTATTATTGCATCATTGCTATTATATATGTATTTTAAGTCATTTTAAAAGCTATTGTTCACTTACATCTATTTTTATTACCACAAAAACATTATAATTATAGGGCCCTATGAAAGCAGTTTTATTTCCAAATTCAGTTTTTCATTTTTCTATACTCTGTTTTAATGGTTAAATAAAATTGTATTAATCAAAAAGCCTGTCTAATTAATTGAGTTTTACAGTTTTATCTGTACCAAATTCTGTTTTCCATTATTTTCTGGATTCCATTTTAATGGTTCCATTAATTTATTATTATTCTTTTTTTTTCAGAAATACTGCACATTTACATTTTTACAAAAAAAGAAGCCCAAAGTTGTGTATAATACGCGGACTTGGCAACTGTGCTCTTGACTCCCACATGATAAGTCACACTGGCAAGAGCCGTTTTAACTGCAAACTGTGCGGGAAGGCCTTCACAAACAAAGTTGGCCTCATGTATCACATGAGCGTTCACACCGGAGAGAAGCCGTTCACCTGCAATCAGTGTGGAAAGAGTTTCATTCTTAAAACAAGCCTTAATAACCACTTGAAGATTAATTCGGGAGAGAACTGTTTTGTATGTCAACAGTGCGGAAGAAGTTTCACTGAAAAAAAAGTCTTAAAATCCACATGAGACTCCACAATGGAGAGAAGCCTTACAATTGCACTCAGTGCGGAAAGAGTTTCACTTATAAAACAGCTCTTGACTCCAACATAAGTCACACTGGAAAGAGCCGTTTTAACTGCAAACTGTGCGGGAAGGCCTTCGCAAACAAAGTTGGCCTCATGCATCACATAAACGTTCACACCGGAGAGAAGCCGTTCACCTGCACTCAGTGTGGGAAGAGTTTCAAAGGTAAAGGTACCCTTGAGAGACACATGAGGATTCACTCAAAAGAGAACCGTTTTATATGTCACGAGTGCGGATTGACTTTCCATAAAATGATTTGTCTTAGGAGGCATAGGAAAATTCACTCCCGTGTGAAACCTCTCAAATGCGACCTGTGTGGAAGGATTTTCCGATTCATTAAAACCTTTAAGAATCACATGAGGCTTCACACCGGAGAGAAGCCTTTCCAGTGCCATCAGTGTGAAAGCAGCTTTGTGTATTGGCGATGCCTGAAACACCTTTCGCAAATGCATTCTGAAAAGAAATTGCAGTGCTCTGAGTGTGGCAAAAGCTTCAGAAAAGGGAGCAATTTAAAAAACCATCTGCGCTTTCACTCTGGACAAAGACCATTTAAATGTGATCAGTGTAATAAAAGCTTTATTTTGCCATCACGCGTACAGATACATATGAAATCTCATGCTTATGTGAAACCGTATTTGTGTTCAGTGTGTGGAAAGAGTTTCAAATGGCCTAGCAATCTCAAATTGCACAAGAAATGATGGATTTGTGTGAAATTAAGGCTACGTATACACCACAGGTGAATGTGGCCCAGATTTTATTTTTCTGGTCAAATGTAGAAAGTTTTTTGGCCAGGCTGTTGAAGTGACCTTTAAATGTGGCCCATATCAGATGGTCAGGGATTTGCTGGTGTTTATTTGTTTTATTTGCATCCTTCATGCTATTATATTTTGTCTTGAGACTTTTTCTTTTCTTTTGTCATGTACATATGAACACTTGTGGCCATGCTTGGCCATCTCCTTTGCTATAGTTTTAAACACTAAGCAACTCTAATTTGTTTTGAGACATCACTTCATTCCATATATTGATAAATCCAAATAAAACAATTCTGTCTTGCTGTGAAATGCTGCAATTAATGAACAATTCTAAATAAGAGGTCATAAACTGAATGCAATTATGAACACTGCACTGTATTATTTAATTAACATTTATGGAGAGAATGCTCTCAAAATGCAATCTTTTTCAAAAATGGGACTGAATGTGGCTACAGGTGACATCTGGAAAGTTTCATCTGTCCATTGTCTGCTCTGTCTCACAAGTTACAAGTGATAAAAAAAGTCTTGGTACCAATTTAATCTAGAATTGTGGGTCTCTCTGATCCCCTCAGAGCAGGGGTAGGCAAGTTCAGTCCTAGAGAGCCACTGTCCTCTAGAGATTAGCTCCAACCCTGATCAAACACACCTGAACAAGCTAATCTGTAGCTGCGTCCCAATTCAAAGACTGCATCCTTCGGAGGACGGATCCTTCGAAGGATGCGGCCAACGTGGCCTTCAAAGGCCACTCCGAAGCCGTGTCCCAAAGTTTAGTGTACGAAGTCCACGGACTTGGAAGGCCACGCCTCTGAAGTGCACGAAGGACCCTCCGAAGTGCATGAGACGCTCCGCCTTTGCAGGATTTCCTAATTACACCACCAGGTGTCCCAGATTGCCGCTCCTGTCGCATAGCAATGGTGCGAGATGAGAGCTGCCATCCTGACAGGTCGTTTAAACAAGTTATGGAGCCAGCGTTTGTCATATTTGTTTTTGGATTTTATATTTTACTGGAGGAGATGGTGGGAATGCTTCCCCCCCGACGGTGCCGGGTGATGTACCTCAGGCTTAGCCAAGACCATGGCCGGGTAAATTGTATTGTTTTGCTGCGTCCTTGCCGGATTACAACTTTAACCCTTTAACGCATACAATCACACCGGTGTGATCAGTCTTGGCCGGTCCCTGAAGCGTACGATCACACCGGTGTGATTAGAACATTCAGTGCGTCACGTCATCAACTGCTGAATTCAAATCTGCTTTCGCGCGTTGGCTGGCGCAGCCAGATCGCACGCGCTGAGCGCTTGTCATTATCACAAATATTCAGTGTTTTCAATCATATAATGCTTATTTTAGGTTTCAGACAGTTAAATACACACAAGTGCTAGCAAAACCATACATTTATAGTTTGTAAAATATGCACTGATATCTATGAAAGCACCAATAATGATCCTTACAAATATAATCTGACGACATGTTTTATTGATATCATATACAGCTTGTGTAAATAACTTTAAAGTTTACGGAGACTTACTTTAACGTGTTTCGGGAGGAGAGGATGAATTTACGTGTTGTTAATCCCACAGCTCGGATTCAGCGCGAACAAACATGGCGGCGCCCATCACCCGGTATAGATCAACTAACATGGTCATTATAAAAGTGTTTAAACTACCAAATACATTTACTTGCACATATTTCAGAATCGGAATATCAGATATTTCATAATATAGTGAGTATGTTTGTGAATATTAATAATAAAAAAAGGAAAAATGAAATAAAAGCGATCCATGTGTCATACAGCGCTATTATGACTGCGGTGTGTCACATGACGCGTCGCCATGGAAACAATAATGCTAAACAATCTAAAATAACGGTCGCCTGAAAAAACTCACGCTGGGGGCTCAGATAGAATATTTTAAACTCACGTGTGAAAAGGTTAAATGCAGGCATTGCGTTTGAACTGACTTGAATAATGTAATGATACATATGAAAAAATACAAAATCAAGCACACACATATACAGTATATCAGTTCAAATGCTGACTGATGTTACCACGGTACGATTTTATAATAGTTTATTGTCTTGACCATGGTGAACATATTTAGAAAGGTTTGCAACCCTGATTTTAGGCAATTAGTAAACATAAAAATAAAACTGAATAAATAAAAACAACTTATGCATTGTTCAGCCACAGCTGTGACAGCTGAACAGTGCTCTGTATGGCCGCTCCGAGTCCTTCAGATGCAGCCTTTGATATGGGTTGCAGCTGTAGTTAGCAACAATTTGTTAATATTCTGACAATAAATGTTAGTTTCGTTTTCAAAATGACCAGTGCTGGACTGTAACGAAGCACATTCGTTAAGTATTCAGTACAAATGTGAAGTAGGCTACTGTTTTTTTTCTTTTTTTTCTCACAGGACAGCAGCACTATAAAAATATGGTCTTTTGATGCATTGTTGTAGATTAAACTACCCAACAGTATATGAAGTAGGCTATTTTAAATTTAACAACCTTGAACATATTCAGAAGTAAAATGCAACATACACAGTAGTGCAGCAGTAATATTAATGCCAAACCATCCTGACAAATTCTTTTTCAGAACAATACATACCTTCTGTTTTACTCTCCATAAGTATATTACAGTATGCAAGATAATACTTTTACTTAAAGGGACTATTCACCCAGAAATGAAAATTCAGTCATCATTTACTCACCCTCAATTTCTTCCAAACCTGTATACATTTCTTTATTCTGCTGTACACAAAGGAAGATATTTGGAACAATGTTTGTAACCAAGCAGATCTTGCCCCATTGACTACCATAGGAAAAAAAATACTATGGTTGTTGTCAGTGGGGGGCAAAATGATGACTGCATTTTCATTTTTTGGGTGAACTATCCCTTCAACTAAGGTTTTAAATATTAGTAGTTTTCCCCCAATGTGGTATTAGTAGTTACTAAAGGTAGTTTACTAAAGTACCTCAATATTTCTTTTACTAATTACTTTGCCTAAATCAGACAGACCCCTGTACTGCAGGATAAACCTGAATGTGCCAGCACTGGACAGGTTTTTAATGGTTTTGGGCTGAGCAGGGAGGCCCTGCAGTGCTGCTGGATCTTCTGAGAAGTGCCACAATCCAGACCCTGGTGTTTCTCTTCTGTCTGGCCAGTGGTACATCATACAGAGTGTTTGACATACCTCGTTCCACTGTCCACCGCATTGTCCTCCGAGTCTCTGAGGAGTAATTCACCTCCCGAAGACCCCAGAACACCTGGAGGCAGGGCTGGGATTAAAATTGGTGTTGTTTTTCTGATGTTAAACCTAAGCTGTCTTGTAAATAGTTGTAAAAAGTACTTTCAGTAATGTATACAACAGTTTGTTTTATTGTGTAAAAAATTTATTTACAGGACAAAAAATAAAGGTATAGAATAATGTTTTGTTTAAAAATTATAAGCTGCATTAAAAAATGATCAATGTACATAATTCTCTTTTATTTACATGTGAATATGCATAAAAAATGCAAAATGTACAGAAAGTACTCATTTACAAATAAATTGCATTACAAAAATGAATTACATATACAACTTATTAATTTAATTTTTCAATTACATCACAAAAATAAACTACAGAAATTGGGTTGTTTCATTGACAATGTGACATTTAAAAAAAAGCTATTCAAAAATTGTAATGTAACCATTTTTTCCCCACTGTTTTCTCTTGGCTAATAATGTATTTGTTAAGCATTCTCTCAAGAAGAGAAATCATCAGTCTCTCTCTGTTCTCCTGTGCTCTTCTCTCCTCTGTCTCTCTCTGGAATTTGATGTCCTCCCTGAGTAGCTCCACCAGCTTCCCCTCACTCCCTCACCTGTCCCAGGACACTCACTCCCTCACCTGTCCCAGGACACTTGCAATCCTAAGGCAGAGCAAATAAACCATGACTCTTAACTCTTAAATAAACTCTTAAACTCTTAATTTCAGCAAAAAATCTGTCTATTAACTTGCTTACTTTGTATTTTTTAAATCCTTCACTAGCAGGCTCATTTTCTCCAGAACAGTCCTAAAACAAGAGAAAATGGAAACACTTATGAAAAATATAAAGACAGGTTTGCAATCTTAACATTAGAAAATATGACACAGGAGGACATGCATACAAAATACTGAAGTGCTGATGTTTGGTTAAAACATTTGTAGACATATCTTGCATGACAGCACTACAAAAACAACAATGGGAAAGACTATCGCCTTATATACTGGTTTTCTTATTGTTTGTGGGCTTTGTGTAAAAAACCTGGCTTTTAACACTTTCGCTAGGTATTTGAGTAAATGAAAACACAATGCTTACATTTCAATGTGAATTCCCCACAGAACTCTCATATCCTCCAGGTTCTTTGAATATAAATTCCATCGTCATCTGCGTGCAAGTGATTCTGGGATATGGTAGGGTGCGAAGTGTCCATCAGATGTACTCTTCATTTTCCTGGGAAACGGAGGGCGCATTTGAAGTCGCTTTCAAATTATGACAGGCTTCGTCGTGACACTGTGACGCAATCGGCCTTGGAATGCGCACTCTGGAGTCTGCACACTCGACATTGGGACAGCCTTCGTCGCGCCGTTGTGATGCATTCGCATTTCAAATGCGCACTCCGAAGTGCATACACTTAGCTTTGGGACACAATGTTGGTTCGGTTTCTTCTTCACTTGTGTTTTTTTTTTGTGTGGAATTTCTGTACAGAAGATGTGTACTAGTGCCCCTACCATATAACAATGAAAACACGGATTCTAGGAGCACAAGTATAGCTCAAATATAATTAGACTTTTTCTAAGTATAAGTCAGGTATACTTAAATGTAATTTTAAGTATATTTCTGAGAAGTACATAACGCCCATTTCTGAGCAGTAAATAAAAAGTAAACAAAGTATACTTTTCTATTTTTAGTTTAAAAGAAGTATACTAATACACACTTGAATAAACTTATTTTTCGTAAGGGTATGTGAAGCCAAGCTATCGGCAAGAAGCCCCTGCAAAAAACACCACGTGCTGAAGAGGTTACAATCTGCCAAAGAACACATTGACTGGACTAAAGACAAATGGCACAATATTTTGTGGACTGATGAAGCAAGATTGTTCTTTTTGGGTCTAGTGGCCACAGACAGTTTGTCAGATGACCCCCAAACACTGAATTCAAGCCACAGTACACTGTGAAGACAGTGAAGCATGGTGGCGCAAGCATCATGATATGGGGATGTTTCTCATACTACATTTTGGGCCTATTTATCGCATTCCAGGGATCATGGATCAGTTTAAGTACATTAAAGAGGTCATGTTGCCTTATGCTGAAAAGGAAATGCCCTTGAAATGGGTGTTTCAATAAGACAACAACCCCAAACACACCAGTAAGCGAGCAGCATCTTGGTTCCAGACAAACAAGATTAACGCTATGGAGTGGCCAGCCCAATCTTTTGTGATTTTTGTGAAACTTGTGGGGTGACATCAAAAATGCTTGTTTCTGAGGCAAAACCAAGAAATGCAGAGGAATTGTGGTCTTTAGTGCAATCGTCCTGGGCTGGAATACCTGTTCACAGCTGCCAGACTCCATGCAACACAGATGTGAAGCAGTTCTCCGAAACCGTGGCTATACAACTAAATGTTAGTTCAGTCATTCACAAGAAAGCTAACTCTTCAAGCATTTTTCTGTTTATACAGTAAATGTTTGACTTTGTAAAGAAAAATGCAGACACTGCTGTTTTTTTTGAACAGCCTAATATTCATTTTTCTTCACTTTCTGTAAAGTAATAACAAATTTGATACATTTTTCTTCATGTTTTGATTTAGAATAGAATGTGCAGTGTTCCCAATGCATTTGTGTGTATTGAAATAAAAGTTATTATAAAGATTTTGAGCTTTACTCACTTTTTTAAACACTGCTATTATTTTGAACAGAGATGTATATGTATATATATATATATATATATATATATATACACAGGTATATATCCCATAATAATATTTATTTTGATCAGCATGTGAATTATTATTATTATTCTTTTTTAAAGCCAGCAAAACAGGAAAAACAGAAACAAAGACTGGACAGCATTTAATGCAGCAAATAATCAAACAAAAGTCCAAAAGAAAACAGCTGAAACATAGTAAATACTATAAAACAGTACTACCTCTCCGTACTACCAGTACGTCTCCTTTGTGCAGACATTGTAAACATGGAGGAAAACTGTACTAGGTAGGGTAGTACTAGGTACTGTACTATGAGGTGTTTGTGCACCTGTCCCTCTTATCTTCTTTTTATTATTATTACTGCAGAACTTATAATTACATACAAGCTCAGGGAAAGATGGTAGTATTTTTAACAATGAACAATCATAATGACAAAAAAACAGAAAACATAAATATAATGGGTTTGTGTACATCATAGTATGAGATTATACAAACAGAATTTTTTTTTATCTTTGAATAATCATAATATTCATATAAACATAATGCATCACAAAAATTGCATTTGTTGTTGTTTTTGTTATTTATAGGCCTGAGAGATGAAACTAGAGAGAAATTCAACAAGAAAAAGAGGAAAACAAAAGAGGTTTAAGCCAGTTTTGTGTGTGGATGGGTTGATCAGGGCAAATTAAAGTCCTCCTGTAGTGAAAATCAAGTTTTTTTATGTTGTTTATTTGTCTATGTGGTGTTTTTAATATGCTTTTAGACAAACCATGTGCCAGTCCATTAATCAAAACCATTGCTGAGTATTTTCTCTTTAAAACTGTAGTTCTCCAAAGGCTGACCCCGAAATGCAGTTTGAAACAGCCTTCAGTTTGCTACGTCACAAAATTCAACAACCAATCACATCAAGGGATCGATTCCTATCACTAGCATGCAAAATATAGCAATACCAACACAAAATCAAAAATAAATTAGAGCAAAAAACCCATGAAGCCGTGGCTTAATGTGAATTTAGAACCGCTAACTTGCATTATAACCCACGTACACTATAAATAGTGTAAAAGTAGCCCAGAGTCAAATCCACCTCTCCCGCATCGGCGTCTGCACTTCACACGCATTTGCTCACAGGCGCGAATTAAGAATCACAAACGGCTGCATTCAAGTCTTCAAGGCATTTTGAGGACACGACATCGTCAAGTAAGTAACTTTAATGAATGTTACAGTATTCACTGTAGTTGTCCGCTAGTAAAAACAGTTTTATCAGTCATTATCCGTGTATGCCATTGTTTCACGTTTACTACAGTTCAGTGGATCAGGAGGCACTGGCTGGTGCGACTGAGTGGAGGTGGGGCTAATTTGCATATTCATAGATCCGCGTATAGTAAATGAGGCAAGGGTGTTGAGTTACATTCAAGCTATTTTAAGGCATGAGAAAATCATGAGAAAAAAAAAGGCATTTTGATGATCAAAGATGAGTTTTAAGGGATAAAATATTTGACTACAGGGGGACTTTAATAATTTTCACCTTGAAAATAATTTTAAAAAATGTGTAGGTCACGTTTGTCTCGTTTCTTAACGTGGACTTGTATGCTCAGTGATCGTCAATACAGCAATATTCAATTTTTATCGGTTTATTGAAAAACAAAATAGGTCGTGGCTTTTATCATTTTTACGGCCATTGCGTGTCAACATCCGGGCATTTCTCCACTAGATACGTTAATGCAAACGTGTAAGTTTCACATCTGATGGGGGAAAACCATGACATCTACACATTTTCCCAAGTGGACCAACGTGATAATTTATCGTTTTGACATGATACCGGGTTGGTGGATGAACAATTTTGCACATAAAATAAAGAAATTAATAACATATTCAAGAGATAACGATTTTAGGTTTTTGTAATAAAAAAATATATATCTTTAAGGATTCAACTGTGGGTCGTATTAGTAGAGTTAAAAATATAAAAACTTAAATCAACTCAAAATGTATTGGTTATACTACAATCACAATAAAAGGGCAGCTGTTTCTTCAGGAAGACCACAAAATGAGCAAATTTCATCAACATCAAAATATTTACAGAGAGATTAATTAAACCTGTCGCTCATATCTTTTAAGTTGTTGCGCTTCTTATTACGTTGTAGGCCACATGATAACGTCACCATGGCGGATGATGTCCGGATCGCATTCATACTTAAATAGATTTGTCTGTAGAGTACGTACTCTTTTAGCGCTCGTTAAGTAAGTACTTATTGAAATTAAGCACCTACTCATGGAGTATTTTACGCCATTTCGATGCAGCCACTGAAGGGTCTGGAAATAGACTTCTGCTTCAATGTGAAGGAAAAAACAAGGCATCGCTCGTTCCATTTGAACAGATATTAAAATGACCCGTGATGTTGATTCAAACCATCAGATGGTGATCAGCATTAGATGGTGATTGAGCTGATTCACTGAACTGATTCATTGAACTGACTCACTGAACGAATTCACTGAACTGATTCCTGGATGATCAGATCCGACCGTCACCAGATCCCTACGTGAAACACACACAGTTACACACCAACAAACACAGACCGTTTCTCAAACAGAAGGCCACAGATTCAATAGCTTACAACATCATCCGTCTGATTCAGCTCCTAAATGATCATGTGATTCAGTAAATCAGTTCATTTATCAGTTTGATTCATTCACGTGTTGTCTGGAGCTTGGCACTGACTGATGAACTGGGCTTTCCTCTGAAAACACCTGAAAACAGATGGACACTTGTTATTGCATATCGCCTGTTTATTCAGAGAGATTTTAAAATTGAGATCAAATGAATAAAATTATCTGTTGAAGATGATGAAATGAATGAGAATGATTTGTGATGACATGAGCTCTTGTAAACTACAGTATAAGACGTAATGACTGAAGAATCATGTTAGGAGACATCAGCCTCGACTCACCTGAAGATCCTTTTACGCAGCAAGAAACATATCAAAACCAGAAGAACAATGACAATAAGAGCAGAAATCCACCACCACTGATCTGTACATGTGAGAGACAATACATTCAACTGAATGACTGAAAACATAAGCTGAGGAAAACAGCTGATTAATTAAAATGATAAATATTGAAACGCAGAAGCACAGAGGTTTACCTGAATCTTGGAGATCTGGAGTCACTTCATTCAGAACATCTTTAAAAATACACAGTGATCACAAATATGAGTCAATATGAGAGAAAAGATTCAAACTGAATCAGATCTGCAGTGTTTTATTACTGAATAATCAGACGTGTATCAGCTGAAACTCACCTGAGTTTGGAGTCACTGCAGTTTGATTCCTCGCTGAAAAACACATTCACAATCATCATGACTCACTTGAAGATTCACAGAAGAGTCAGTTCAACACAGAGTTTATACGAAAGCATTTCTCTCACCTCTGAAGATGGTGTCCAGTCTGAACTGTGATGGAAGAAAGATTCATTAGAGCTGAATTTATAGTGTTCATGAATGTTAAATTGATTTAAGTGTTTAATTTGGTTGTTTCTGATGAACTGCAGCTATAAACATAATAATAATTTCCATCTGTTTACATAATAAAATGAGTGTTGGGGGTTATGCATTACAAATAATGTAATCAGATTACTTTATTCAGGTAACTAGAAAAGTAATGCATTACTTTTAAATTTACATAGAAATATCTGGGTGTGAAAGGGCCTTTACAGTTGCCGAAAATATAACTTTTAGGTTTTGTTATTAAAAAAAACAAATAAGCAAGCCCAGCTGAGGGGACAAAAAGTAATGAAAATATGTAACACATTACTTTCCATAAAAATTAACGCAATAAGTTACCTTTTTAATGGAATAACACAACATTGTATTTCATTTTTATAAAGTAACTTTCCCCCACACTGATGAAAACACAAATGTGACCCTGGACCACAAAACCAGTCATAAGGGTCAATGTTATGAAATTAAGATTTATAGATAAGCTGAATAAATTCAGCTTTCCATTGATGTGTGGTTTATTAGGATAGGTCAGTATTTGGCCGAGATACAACTATTTGAAAATCTGGAATCTGAGGGTGCAAACAAATCAAAATACTGAGAAAATCAACTTTAAAATTGTTCAATTGAAGTTCTTGGCAATGCATATTACTAATCAAAAATTAAGTTTTGATATGTATTTACGGAAGGAAATTTACAAAATATCTTCATGGAACATGATCTTTACTTAATATCCTGTCAACAAAGTGCCGATTATTCTAAGGGATTGTATTATCAAGTCCTAAACGCTCTACTAATGATTTTTGGCATAAAATAAAAAATGGATAATTTTGACCCATTTGGTTATTGTTATAAATATCCCTGTGCAACTTATGACTGCAGGGTCACAAATGTTAAGAGAGAAATAATTTACTCTTGAAGTATCACAGCGGATCTCATGATGAAGTTCATTCACACAGTGAGACGTGACGAGACGATCAGATGAGACAGAAATAACAGGATCAATCAGTTTCTGAGGATCTGATGGGTCTGCTATCAGACGATTATCCTGATCAAATAAAGCATTATTAGGACAATCATTAATTGTGAATGATGGTGTGGTTTGAGGACAGAAATACTCTCTCACCTGTGAGTACCAGAGCTGTTCACAGTCAGACTGATGGAAGTGAGTGAATCTATCAGCAGGAACTCTGAACTCAAACCAGTCTGTGATCTGAATCTCTGCACACGTCACATTCACACTGCTGTCCATCATCCAACACTGACAGAGAGAGGGATTTCTGTGTCAAATAGAATGATAGAGTTTTTGTAATAAAATGAGGGTAAACTGACCATGCAAAATCATAAAGATAACCTCATGCAAACTCTTGTAAGAATGTGTAGGTGTTTTGTTCCCTCATTTAGAAGCAGAACTGTCATCTTTTGACATTCATGTGAAACTAAAGCACACAGATACAGACACACATGGTGAAAGTGCACTGTTTACTAGAGAACTGTCAGACTGAGAAAACAATGCTAATGTGGTTATGGCTGAGACTGTTAACACAACTCCAGTGGAAAAATGTGGTAATAGTGAAAAGGAGAAACGCACGGGGATGGGCGTATCGATCCTGAAGTATTGATATATCGATACTGACGCGAGTATCGAAAGTATCAATACTCAAATAAAAAACATCAGTAGTCGTGGCCTAATGCAAGTTGCAATTAAGGAGTATTGGATGTTAAAATGCTTTTCAAATATAAAGTTAAGTGGGAATCATTTGCCATTTTACATTTAGTAATTTAAGAATTTAATAAATTTCATAGTTTATAAGTTTAGTTTAGAAGTATCGTATCGGTATCAGTATTGACAATACTGGCCTTAAAAAGTATCGGTATCGTATCAAAAACAAAATAAGTGGTATCACCCATTCCTAAGAGGAAGGCACCCATTTCCTTTGAAAAGTGTTTTTGGCTTGTAAAAGTAAAATTTTAGCATAACAGATGTAATGGCTGTTACATCAAAGCAAATTTATCCAGGTCTAAAAATATTTATGATGTATATAGGTGATTTAGCAATGTATAAAACCATGTAAATCATTTAGCTAACCATTAGCCTGAATTGGTAAGCTAGCTAGTTTTTTTTTAATAGCAAAAACATAGGTAAAGTGAGCCAAATGCTGTGGGGTAAATTGAGCCATCATAAGGCACTGAAGTTAAGTTTAATCTCTGATGTATAAACTGGTAGTTTAATGTGATATTACACAACTGATTTAGTTTATCATATGTACATAATATTTATAGTTTATTCAATAGGGACAGTGTACAAGTTTTCTAATAAGAGCCAAAAGATGCTTTTCATCACATTATAATCAGATATATCTTTCCACCTGTAGTCCCTAATGGTCTGTTCGACATTGCAGAAAAGCTACCATGCCAAGAATATTTTGACTAAAATGTTTATTAGTTTCAGTGACATTTATTCCTTCATTCAAATTGAGTTTTTTATTTAATTTTACTCAACAGTATGTCTTGTAAACCTGCTAATCAGATGAAAAGTAGCTCCATATTTAAAGGTTATAAGGTGTAAGTTGTACCTGTAAGCGGATCTTCAGTGAGGTTGACTCAGAGTAGATTTCCTCCTGATTTTCCTCCAGAGGACACTGAGTTCATTCAGCTGGTTCAGGAGCTCTTCTGCGATAGAGGTCGGTTCTCCACAGACACCAGATATCCTGTATAGTCATATATGAACACAGCTGTGTGGCCTGGAGGAGCTCAATCTCACACGTAAGCACATGCACTGTATCCCTCCTCATATCTTCACACTCTTTCATCTTCTGTGAAACAAACACGTTCTTACTGTCAGATTCACGATGTCAGAAAGACAAAGACAGGGGGTTTCAAACGTGGTCAGTTTTGGTCATTTTGATTAATACCATCACAGCTGCAAACTGTGTGTTTGAACTACTAGTAGAAGCAGAGTTTCCTGCTATGAGATGAAGAATTAAACAGATCAAGCTCTTGAGCAAAACAATCAAAATAACATGCTGTACATTCAATATTGTTCATTCCATTACAATATATGTACATAGCTATCATGTTCAATGCAGCAGCATCTCGGAGATCTCCAATCGATTCATTAGCAGATTAATTACCTTGTGATATAATTAACAACAGTCCTGTGTTGTTAAAGCGGTGGAGTTCAAATGAAGGTGTGAAAATGGTTGTGACCTAGTTGGTTAGTTTAAAATACACAAATGACTCTTGTTTTCTTGTGTTTTGTGTTGTAAATGAGTCACATAACACTGAACTGTGCGTAATGCAAACCACAGCAGACAGCACTGGAGACTGCAGACAGTTCCTTCATGTTATTCATAAACAAACAATGCTGATATTGTTACAATTACTGCTTTGATTATCAAGTTAATTCATAATTTAATCATTTTTATAACGTCTCAAGACTTGGCACTCTTGCTGAGAAAATTCAACTTTAATTTGAATGTTTAGGATTTACTCGTATCACTCTAAAGCAAATACGTCAATGCCACGGTAAGGACATGCGGTAACTTGGAAACAATACTTATGAGTCATAATGTAGTAATACATAATAAGCTCATATCACGAAGCTCACCCAACACTGAAACAATAAACATTACAAATACATCTGCTCAGATGAGTCACAACAACTGTAGATCAAAACATATCTAAAAATGATGCAGATGCTACAGGTTCAGTGTGACTTACAAAAGCATCCTGGTGTCCACATTGGGAAGATAAACCTGTCAATGTGTTTGGGTCCAGCTTGGAAACTAATAATACTGACATCACTAAAATATGAAAACAGACTGGGTTTGATCTGTTAAACAGAACTGACTGTAATACACGCAGGCAGGCCAGAGAAAATATGCTCTTCAAGTGTCTCTCTCTGGTCATGCTGCAGTCTGACATGAGCTGAAGAAACACTGAGACTCTGTGTGGAGAATCAAACAGTTTAATCTGACCTGAAGCACTGTGAGCACTTCGACTGATGCACTAGTGTGCTGTGAGACACCTGAGATTCAGCTTGTCTTTTACAACATTACAGTCAGCATGACTGTTGTTGAATTCAATCAGGGCTGTCAAGAGACTGAAATCACAAGAGTTTCTGGAAATTCTGTCATGAATGTGGGCATGAGAATGGCATGAACAATCTACCTAACACTGTTCGGGAGGCAGACACACTGTCAGTTTAAATCTAGATTAAAGACCCATCTCTTTAACCTGGTTTACACATAACACACTAATACAGTGGTTCCCAAACACGTTCCTGGAGCCTCCCCAACACTGCACATTTTGCATTTCTCCTTTGTCTGACACCCATTTCAGGTCTTGGAGTCTCTACTAATGAGCTGATGATCTGAATCAGGCGTGTTTGATTAAGGTGACATGGAAAACATGCAGTGTTGGGGGGCCTCCAGGAACGTGGTTTGCAACCACTGCACTACAGGTGCATCTCAATAAATTAGAATGTCGTGGAAAAGTTAATTTATTTCAGTAATTCTACTCAAATTGTGAAACTCGTGTATTAAATAAATTCAATGCACACAGACTGAATTAGTTTAAGTCTTTGGTTCTTTTAATTGTGATGATTTAGGCTCACGTTTAACAAAAACCCACCAATTCACTATCTCAACAAATTAGAATATGGTGACATGCCAATCAGCTAATCAACTCAAAACACCTGCAAAGGTTTCCTGAGCCTTCAAAATGGTCTCTCAGTTTGGTTCACTAGGCTACACAATCATGGGGAAGACTGCTGAGCTGACAGTTGTCCAGAAGACAATCATTAACACCCTTCACAAGGAGGGTAAGCCACAAACATTCATTGCCAAAGAAGCTGGCTGTTCACAGAGTGCTGTATCCAAGCATGTTAACAGAAAGTTGAGTGGAAGGAAAAAGTGTGGAAGAAAAAGATGCACAACCAACCGAGAGAACCGCAGCCTTATGAGGATTGTCAAGCAAAATCGATTCAAGAATTTGGGTGAACTTCACAAGGAATGGACTGAGGCTGGGGTCAAGGCATCAAGAGCCACCACACACAGACGGGTCAAGGCTACAGTTGTCGTATTCCTCTTGTTAAGCCACTCCTGAACCACAGACAACGTCAGAGGCGTCTTACCTGGGCTAAGGAGAAGAAGAACTGGACTGTTGCCCAGTGGTCCAAAGTCGTCTTTTCAGATGAGAGCAAGTTTTGTATTTCATTTGGAAACCAAGTTCCTAGAGTCTGGAGGAAGGGTGGAGAAGCTCATAGCCCAAGTTGCATGAAGTCCAGTGTTAAGTTTCCACAGTCTGTGATGATTTGGGGTGCAATGTCATCTGCTGGTGTTGGGTCCACTGTGTTTTTTGAAAACCAACGTCACTGCACCCGTTTACCAAGAAATTTTGGAGCACTTAATGCTTCCTTCTGCTGACCAGCTTTTTAAAGATGCTGATTTCATTTTCCAGCAGGATTTGGCACCTGCCCACACTGCCAAAAGCACCAAAAGTTGGTTAAATGACCATGGTGTTGGTGTGCTTGACTGGCCAGCAAACTCACCAGACCTGAACCCCATAGAGAATCTATGGAGTATTGTCAAGAGGAAAATGAGAAACAAGAGACCAAAAAATGCAGATGACCTGAAGTCCACTGTCAAAGAAACCTGGGCTTCCATACTACCTCAGCAGTGCCACAAACTGATCACCTCCATGCCACGCCGAATTGAGGCAGTAATTAAAGCAAAAGGAGCCCCTACCAAGTATTGAGTACATATACAGTAAATGAACATACTTTCCAGAAGGCCAACAATTCACTAAAAATGTTTTTTTTATTGGTCTTATGAAGTATTCTAATTTGTTGAGATAGTGAATTGGTGGGTTTTTGTTAAATGTTAGCCTAAATCATCACAATTAAAAGAACCAAAGACTTAAACTGCTTCAGTCTATGTGCATTGCATTTATTTAATACACGAGTTTCACAATTTGAGTTGAATTACTGAAATAAATGAACTTTTCCACGACATTCTAATTTATTGAGATGCACCTGTAGTTGAAATAAGTTAAAGTGTATAGTTATATTATCTGTAAATAAAATATATTGTGTAAGAGTAAAAATAATAATTATTGTGAAAGAAAAAATGAATTGAATCTGATGTAATGGAGAATTGGCCAATGAGGAGAAACGTCTCGGTTACGTACGTAACCCTCGTTCCCTGATGGAGGGAACGGAGACGTTATGTCGTGACGTCATAGGGGATTTACTTGGAAGCCCCAATCATCTCTGACTAAGAGAAAACGCCAATGAATATTGGCTAGTGGAATTTGCATACCTGAGCCACTCCCCGTGCACACGGGTATAAATAGGCGACAGGTGCATCCACTCATCAGGTTTTACGCTGAGGAGCCGAGAACATGCCCCTGGCACCCAGCGATGGTTCAAGATTGTGGCATGGGGACATAACGTCTCCGTTCCCTCCATCAGGGAACGAGGGTTACGTACGTAACCGAGACGTTCCCTATCTGTCGGTCACTACGAGTTATGTCGTGACGACATAGGGGTCCTATGGAAAGCGCCACAACCTGAACCCCGTCACGACCTTGTGGCATGCAGATGCTGACAAGCGAGCGCGTGACAGACAAATGCCATGCGAAAGGTCGCAACCTTCCCGTCGCCCCAGCGCAAATTCGCTAACTTTGGTGCCCGCAGGGACCACTGAGTACATCGCTGCTGGAGATAGCCAAGCCGCTGTTCCTCTCCCCAGAAGTCAGAAGGGATTTCGACCTTCAATGAAAGATGCTTCACGTCTTTCCTGTTTGTTGTTACAGCTTGGCAGTAACGACGGGGAAGCGAGCCTTCCGGAGAAGGGCGCTACAGAGGCCACATCCTGCCCGAAGGGAGGTACCATGTGGAGACACTGATATGGACTGACCCAGGCCTGGGGCAGTACTACATACGACTGGACCCTGGGGCAGATCCTACCTAGGAGTAGGGAGGAGGGCTGCCAGCAGGGCCTGACAGAGAGCTCTGTCAAAGGGAAGACACGGGTTTACCGTGAGGGAAACCTTACCGTGGACGAATACACGTATGGGATTACCCGAAGGGAATCAAAGCCATACGGACACCTAGCCGAGTACAGGGGTTGACCGGAGACCCGGGCGAGCTAGCACAAGTACTGGGCCTGGCGTCAGACTGCTCCGCCCAGTCTGACTGCCGGGGGTGCTGGAGGAACTCCACCTGGGTTCACCGTCCGGGGAACTGAACTGGAGGAGAAAACAGGCGCTCGTATCCCCGGGTGAGGGGGAATGGCGCAGCAAGCGTGACACCGGCCAGTTCTTCCCGCCACTTACCTGTTACCCAACACACGGGAAGAAACTGGCTCAACGCGGAGACTGTAGAATCTCGCGAAGGTGTTCGGTGTCGCCCAGCCCGCAGCTCTACAGATGTCTGCCAGAGAGGCGCCGTGCGCCAACGCATAGAAGGAGGCAACACTCCGTGTGGAATGAGCCCTCACCCCCATGGGGCACGGCTCACCTTGGGATTGGTACGCCAAGGCGATGGCATCCACTATCCAGTGGGCCAACCTCTGCTTGGAGACAGCCTTCCCTTTCTGCTGACCACCGTAACAGACAAGGAGCTGCTCAGAGCTTCTGAAGCTCCGGGTGCGGTCCACGTATATGCGCAATGCTCTTACGGGACACAGCAACGCCAAGGCTGGGTCTGCCTCCTCCGAAGGCAGTGCTTGCAGGTTCACCACCTGATCGCGGAAGGGCGTGGTGGGAACCTTGGGCACGTATCCAGGTCTGGGTCTCAGGACAACGTGAGAGTAGTCCGGCCCGAACACAAGGCACTCTTCGCTCACCGAAAATGCTTGGAGGTCCCCGACCCTTTTGATGGAAGTGAGCGCGGTCAGGAGCGCTGTCTTAGCCGACAGGTATTTCAGCTCGACTGAGTCCAGCGGCTCAAAGGGACCCCTCTGAAGTCCAACCAGGACGATAGAGAGGTCCCAGGAGGGCATCAGGGGTGGCCTAGAGGGGTTCAATCTCCTGGCACCCCTCAGGAACCTCACGATGAGATCATGCTTTCCCAGGGACCGGCCGTCCACTGCATCGTGATGGGCCGCGATAGCGGCCACATACACTTTCAAGGTGGAGGGTGACAGCCTACGCTCCAACCTTTCTTGCAGGAAGGAAAGCACTACTCCAATCGTGCATCTTCGGGGGTCTTCTCGGCAGGAAGAACACCAGTTCGCGAACAGACTCCACTTCAGTGCATAGGCTTGCCTTGTAGAAGGAGCTCTAGCCTGAGTTATGGTCTCTACCACCGCCTGTGGGAGACCACTCAAGTCTGCCGCGTCCCGTCCAGGAGCCACACATGGAGGTTCCACAGGTCTGGACGCGGGTGCCAATTGGTGCCGAGCCCCTGAGAAAGGAGGTCCTTCCTCAGAGGAATGGGCCAGGGAGGGGCTGTCGCGAGGAGAATGAGTTCGGGAAACCAGGTCCGGGTGGGCCAGAACGGCGCGACCAGCAGGACCTGCTCCTCGTCCTCCCTGACCTTGCACAGTGTCTGTGCGAGCAGGCTCACTGGGGGAAATGCATACTTGCATAGAGCCCGAGGCCAGCTGTGTGCCAGTGCGTCCATGCCGAGGGTGCCCTCGGTCAGGGAGAAATACAACTGGCAGTGGGAGGACTCGCGGGAAGCAAACAGGTCTACCTGAGCTTCCCCGAATCGACTCCAGATCAGCCGGATCGTCTTGGGATGGAGTCGCCATTCTCCGGGGAAGTGAGCTGTCGTGAGAGCGCATCGGCCGCACGATTGAGCTCCCCCGGAATGTGGACAGCGTGCAGTGATTTGAGCCGCGTGTGACTCCAGAGGAGGAGATGGCGGGCGAACTGTGACATGCGGCGTGATCGTATACCCCCCATCCGGTTGATGTACGACACAGCCGCAGTGTTGTCCGTACGGACCAACACATGCTTGCCTAACAGCAGTGGCCGAAACTGCCGCAAGGCTAGATGCACTGCCAACAGCTCTAGGCAGTTGATGTGCCAAAGCAGTCGAGGCCCCGTCCAGAGCCCCGAGGCTGCCTGCCCGTTGCATGTAGCGCCCCAGCCCGTGCTGGAGGCATCTGTTGTGACAACAACATGCCGAGACACTTGTTCTAAGGGCACCCCGGCCCGTAGAAAGGCAAGGTCTGTCCAGGAGCTGAAGGAGCGGCGACACTCCTGTGTGATATTCATCCGAAGTGCACCGCGGCGCCATGCCCACCTCGGGACTGCAACCAGTGCTGAAGTGGTCTCATATGAAGCAATCCGAGCGGCGTGACTGCAGCTGTGGATGCCATATGCCCCAGGAGCCTCTGAAACAGTTTCAGCGAAACCACAGTCCTGCCTCTGAAGGAACTCAGGCAGTTCAGCACTGATTGGGCGCGCTCTTCCGTGAGGCGCGCCGTCATACTCACCGAGTCTACTCCACACCAAGAAAAGAGATTCTCTGCGCAGGGTAGAGCTTGCTCTTTTTCCCAGTTGACCCGAAGCCCCAACTGGCTGAGGTGCCGAAGCACCAGGTCCCTGTAATCGCACAACTGTTCTCGCGCGCGGGCCATGCTCGAGACAGTTGAGGATCCTGATGCCCACTTCCCATAACGGGGCAAGGGCGCCCTCCGTGACCTTCGTGAAGACACGGGGGGACAGGGAGAGCCCGAAGGGGAGGACCCTGTACTGCCATGCCCGACCCTCGGACGCAAACCGTAGGAACGGTCTGTGTCGCGGAAGGATCGAAACATGAAAGTAAGCATCCTTCAGGTCGATCGCTGCAAACCAATCCCGGGGCTGTATGCATTTGATCATGCGCCTGTGCGTCAACATCTTGAACGGGAGCCTGTGCAGGGCCCGGTTCAGGAGTCGCAATCCAGGATTGGTCGAAGACCACTGCCTTTCTTGGGTACGATGAAATAAGGGCTGTAAAACCCCTGCCTCATCTCGGCTGGAGGGACCGGCTCGATTGCATCCTTGCCAGGAGGACAGCAATCTCCTCGCGCAAGACAGGAGCATTCCGAGCTGCCAACGCAGTCTCGAGAACGCCGCTGAACTTGGGAGGTCGCCTGGCGAACTGAATTGCGTAGCCGAGTCGAATTGTGTGCGTGAGCCAACGAGACGGGCTGGGCAGCGCAAGCCACGCCTCCAGATGCCGTGCAAGTGGCTCCAACGGCACAATCGACGTACCCGCAGTGGTGCAGAGAATGGAAGTAAGGCTGGATGGTACAGAAGGCCCTGCGTTCTGACTCATCCTCGCAGAACTTCCTGAGTCCCTGTTGGGACTGGCTAGAGGTGCGTGGGGAGGCCCTGCCGTCCCCCAACCGCACTCTCTTGGCCGCTGGCAAGATGGGTCGCGGGCGAGAGTGAGGAGGCAGTGCGTCGCACACTGTCAGCCCGTGAGCCTGAAAACTCAGAGGAAAGGGAATTTGCTCTTCCTTTGACAATGTGGGAACAGAATGAATGATTCTCCCCCTGCCCTCCATCGGGGGAAGGAGTGGCGCTGTCCTCGCCATCTCCTGAGATCAAGCAGCTTCCCACATCTCCGGGTTTGCCTGTGTCAGGGCCGCTTTATCGCCTCTCTGGACGATATCGGGGCCAGCTGGAACACAGGGGGCGCCACGCTCCTGCGAGAGGCTCGACGCGCCGGCCTACGATTCAGCACGGGGCGGAGCAGCTCTGGAGGCCAAAGGAGGGCGCCCACGGCGACAAGCAGACTGGGGCTTGCTCTGCGGCGGAGCGGTGCCTCACGCCGGGGCAAGATGTGTTGGATAGCCTCGGTCTGCTTCTGTATTCCCGAGAACTACTGGGCACAGTCCTCGACAGTGTCGCCGAACAGTCAAGCCTGGGAGACGAGAGCGTCGAGAAAGCTCACTTTGTCGACATCGCTCCTCTCAGCAAGGCTGAGCCATAGACGGCGCTCTTGGACCACAAGTGTGGACATCGCCTTCCCGAGGGACTGCGCTGCGACTTCCCTCACCCGTAGGGCGAGGTCAGTCGCTGAGGGCAGTTCCTGCTTCAACCTCGGGTTGGTACTACCCTCGTGCATTTAATGCCTTGGCTTGGTGTACTCGCAGGATAGCCATGGCATGCAGCGCAGAGGCGGCTTGGCCCACAGCACTGTAAGCTTTGGCCGCGAGAGCGGCCGTCAGTTTACAGGCTTTGGACGGGAGACGAGGACAATTCATCCAAGTGGCGGCGTTTTGCAGGCACAAGTGCACTGCAACCGCACTCTCCACCTGGGGAATGTCAACGTACCCCCTAGCCGCCCCGCCATCGAGGGTAGCGAGGATGGAGGAGGCAAACGAGCCGCTTCTGGCCGTAAAAAGGGGCCGTCCACAACTTCATCAGCTCCTCATGCACTTCCGGGAAGAAAGGAACCAGGGCAGGGTGTGGTCGCAAGCCACGGCCCGTGCCGAGGAGCCAATCATCTCGCCGCGAGGGCTCAAGACTAGGAGGTGTGCACGCCTCCAGCCCCGATCTCGCGGCGGCCTGGGAAAGCACGGTCGTCAACTCTGGGTCCAATTCGGCGGCGGCCGCGACACCCAAGGGGTGCAGCTCCGCCGAATCTTCATCCTCAGAGGACGATTGCCCATCCCCCAATGCCGCGATCGACATCTGATCCTCTATCGGCCCACCAAATGAAACGCTGGGCACGCCGTGAGACGGCACAGCAGAATCACCGGGGAGCCGCACAGAACAGCTGCTGCGGAAGGAGTGAAAGGTCTGTGGGGACTGGCCCGGCAGAAAGCTCTCACTGTAACCCTCAGATCGCCCAGAGCACTAGCCGATGGTTCTCTGCTCGTGGCAGAGAAGCCAGCGCGGGTAGTGACAGAGGGAGCCCCTCCCATCCCCGTGAGGAGAGAGATGCGCGATCGCAGCGCTGCCATGGTTACACGCTCAGAACGAACGCATAAACCATCCTCGAACGCAGCTTCAGCGCGCTGGATGCCCAGACACTGAAGACAACGATCGTGGCTGTCGACGGAGGATAGGAAACGACCGCAACCAAGAGGACACGGCCGGAACAGCGTCTTTAAAAAGACGTGAACCGACCGTGATTTTTGCTCTTTTAGGAAATCTGCTCTTTTAGTTGAAGTGCCCAGGGGAATCGCTGCAGACAGGGACACCGCTGTTCGCACCATAACACCAACCAGAACAGCTTCCAGACAGATGATGAATGGCTTTGTGGAGATCAACACGTTCATCCACTCGGCTCCGAAGCAAAAATCTGATGAGTGGATGCACCTGTCGCCTATTTATACCCGTGTGCACGGGGAGTGGCTCAGGTATGCAAATTCCACTAGCCAATATTCATTGGCGTTTTCTCTTAGTCAGAGATGATTGGGGCTTCCAAGTAAATCCCCTATGTCGTCACGACATAACTCGTAGTGACCGACAGATAGGGAACCTAGAAGCTCTGCCCCTGCTGAGTCAGCAGAAGCAGAAAGAGCGATCGGGACAGCGGAGAACAGAACAGAAAATAGAACAAGTGGTTATAAAACAGGAAAATATAAGTTTAAATTGTTGCATTTGATTTAAAACCCTTTGGAATTCATTAGGGAAATGTCATATTTTTGAGAGATATATTTTTCAAGATTATTTTCTTCGGGAGGTTTTCAGTCTTAGATATCACCGTGTGGACATACTGTAATGCGGTGAGTTAATGTTTATGTCAAGCCTGATTTGGTTTTTGTTTCATGTTCATGTTTTCATGTCTTTTATTTTGTAGTTTAGTCATGGTTCCTGTCTAGTCACATGATTCCCTTGATCCTCATAGGCTTGTTGGAGATGAACTACACTAGCCTGCCACTCTGGAGAGAGTAGCCGCTTGCTGTTGGGGCAGAATTAAAATCGGAGACGTCAAGTCGGACACTTTCTGCTCCCGGTAGTGACGCTCGCACGGTGTTTCCATACTCTTATCACAGATAAAGTGTATTAAATGCAATATTTGTCAAATACACAGAAACATTTTTATGAACAACATAAACACTTTTTATATACTGCTTAATACAGCGGCATCTGTTCATGAATAAAGTTCAACATAAACATACTATTTAAACACCAATAAAGTGGGGGTATATAAGCTTTTATCAGTGTTTTTGATAAGAAATGACTTAAGATAAAAGTGCGATGTACACTAAAAAAGCTTTTACTGTTATAAAAACACAGATTTGTGAGCATTATTGGAATTGCATTGTTAGAATAAACACGCAACACACCTCTTGCTTGTCATGACAGAATCTGACCAATGAGAACAAGATGTGTCGTCATCAAGGCTCGCGCAGCCGATTTTGAGCAACTGCAGCTCCTGACCTGGGCGGCTGGTCTTGTTTTGCTCTCACGGTACTTTGATGGCAAATGTGATCGTAAGGCGGCTGCAGCGCCGGTCAAAGTCGGACAAATGTTCTAACCAGAATGCATTGCTTTTGTCAGGCGGCAGCCGATCTTTGCGGCGCCGCATGAAGTCGAACAAGCCTCATGTATTCCTGTGTCATGTTCTGATTGGTTGTCTTAGTCATGTGTCTTGTTTCTCATTGGTTGGTTCTTGTCATGTGACCCTCTTTGTTTGATATAAATAGCCCTCATGTTGCATTAGTTCTTTGTGTTGTTGTTGTCTTGTAAAGTCTGTTTCGTGTGCTCCTTGTCTCGTCTTGCCATTGCCAAGCCTGGATTACTTTGTGTTTTTGTTTAATAAATCTTTTTACCTGCATTTGGATCCTCTACTTCATCTGCACAAACGTTTAATTGTACCATATTGGAGAGAAATAAAGAAGCACATCGCAGGTCTTTCATGCCGAGAACTCTCCTCATACAAAAATGCCTTAATCAAAACTCAAAACTTTCTTTTATATACACACATACATAATGTTTGTGTGTATATATATATATATATATATATATATATATATTAGGGGTGGCACGGTACATGTATTCGTAACGAACCGTCACGGTACAGGCATCTCGGTTCGGTGCATGATGCCTTACGACGAATACAGGCAATTCCCCCCAATCCAGAAGGGGGCGCTGCAGCAGTGCAACACTCTTTGATAACCGCCAGCAGAAGAACAGCGAATGCCAACGGTGACACAGAGGTGGCCGCGCTGATGTTTGGCTCACTGTATTTTATTTTGATAAAGTACCAACTGGCTGTCAAGTTAGCAATGCTGGAACTGATGTGTGTGTGCGTGTGTGTGTGTGTGTGTGTGAGTGTGTGCGAGTGTGTGTGTGCGAGTGTGTGTGTGTGCGCGTGCGAGTGTGTGTGCGCGTGTGTGTGTGTGTGTGTGTGTGCGCGAGTGTGTGTGTGAGACGCGATCACTTCAGCTGTTTCCTTATACCAGCAGAATCAACTTTAAACACTTGTTGTCTTATTAATAATCACTGTATAAAGGTCTGCTTTTATTTGTGAAAACAAAACGGATTTTATATATATAACGTAATAATATGTAGTATTTTCACATCTAGATGGATTTTTTTTATTTGCACTACTGTCTGTTCAAAATAAATGAAAAGAAACCGAGCATAGTAGAATTTTTTTTTTTTCATGTTGTACCGAAATCGTATCGAACCGTGACCCCCGAACCGAGGTACGTACCGAACCGTGACATCTGTGTACCGTGCCACCCCTAATATATATATATATATATATATACACACACACTAGGTTTACAGATTTGTGCCATCTGTTGTAATTTTTGCTTTGGTATACAGGGTAGTTAAGATACGATTTCTCGGAAGTTGAAGACTTTTTCTTTCTACATTTTCTCTTGTATTAGCTATAGGTTTAGTTGTAAATGGGCTAGAAAGGTTCCTTTATGTTTTATCCTTTTCTTTTATTTGGCACGGTCCTGTCCCTTTGTCCTCCCCAGTTCCTAAGTATGGAAAATTTGCATATGCTTGGTTGAAACTATTATTTTTCTCTTTTTTCTAGTTTGTAAATAATTATCTTCATAATATTTTTCCTTGCAAATATTTACTGGTCACAGCCTGTTTAAAATAAAAACAAGTTCACTTGTTCTCGCAGTCTCCCGTTTCTCTTATTCACTTTTTACAGTGTTTTAACAATAGTTATAACTGGCCTAATGTTCCCCTTCTTATCCATAGACCTGTAAGGTCAGGGATAAGAAGGGCAGTCGTGGCATAATGGATAGAGAGTTGGACTTGTAACCCGAAGGTCGTGGGTTCGAGTCTCCGGCAGGGATTGTAGGTGGGGGGGGAGTGAATAACCAGCACTCTCTCCACCCTCAATACCACGACTGAGGTGAGACCCTTGAGCAAGGCACCGAACCCCCAACTGCTCCCCGGGCGCCGCAGCATTGGCTGCCCACTGCTCCAGGTGTATGTTCACTACTGTGTGTGTACACTTGGATGGGTTAAATGCAGAGCACAAATTCAGAGTATGGGTCACCATACTTGGCCACACACCACTTCCCTTTCCCTTTCCCTTTAATAGCCAAAGAAGGGACGCAACAATGATGCAGAAAAAAAGTGCAAAGCAATGAATGGGTGACACTCTAAAATATCAAGAGTGCAAACAGGCACGTGCAGAGGGGGTGCGGTGGGTGCTTGAGCACCTGCCCCTTTTCCCCATGATGTCCAAAGTGCCCTTTTGTCAAGGCAATTATTATTTTTTTTTTTTATTAAACGCCCTTTTGTGAAGGCCTGCCCAATCTAACTATAAGTAAAATTAATTAATAATAGTTTAGCCGTAAATGAAATTATCCACATGATGACCTTTCATCTGACGATCTCATCCGGGACGATCCCTCACGTTCAGACACCTTTAGGATGCGTTCAATAACGTCCGCGGATGCCGGTAAGTGGAGTTCTCATGAAGAGAGAAGAGATCATGCACCGCTGTTGTTTATATTGCTGTGTGTAACCTGTGGAAGCAAGGTTAGCTGCAGCAAGGGGCTACAGTATTTTTGTTCAATGTTTTCCTAATGACAATTTTATGATTGGTTTATAAAGGCTACTATGAACACCCTTTTCCCATTTTTATCACAGAATAATTTAGGAAATATATTTTATAGTTTCTATACTAAATGATATGTCAATCAGTACTGCATTTTTCATATTTAGTTTATTTATTACCTGAAGGTAACTTGAAAAACACACAAACCATATATTTTCGCAATCGTGTGTTTATTGTCTTCACATTTCATCAGTAAAGAAGTTTCTGCTTTTTATTCAGCTCAGCTACAGCGAGTTTCATATTAGGGATTTCCTGCACGTCAAGAGTTTCTGCGCGAGAGCGCCCCCTGACTTCGAGTATGAATTAAACATGCACTGCACGAGAGTGTTCAGCTCTCCTGAAATTCATATCTCCTCATTTTGGATACGAATAAACGTCAGGTCATGTCTCTTTCAATTTAAATCTAGATTTAAATCTAGAAACCTCTATGTGAAAACACCTGCTCGAGCTCGAATAAAGTGCGGGGGACGAATTTACATTTTATTAAAATTAATATTAAATATTAAAAATGCAGCTAACGTAGTTCTACACACAGCAATATAAACAAAGGTGCTTGTTCTCTTTCGTTCTTGCTGTTTAATTGGGAAAAGTTTAAAGTGCATCGAGGTGTCTTGTCTTTTTTATGTTATCTGACTAATAACTATTCATAATTTGAACTATTATTATTACAGTATTTATTTAAAAAATGTAGAGTGCCTTAAAAATAATTATCACAACACTGGTAAAACAGGCTTATACTGATTTTCTCGTCCTCCGAATTATACTTATCAATCCTGTTTTTATAATCATTATCATTCAAAAAAATTAATAAATTCAGAACAGGATTAGAATAGAATTATATTTTAAATAAGACAGGAATATTTTTTCTACAACAACAACAACAGTAGTGTGTACGACAGCAAAACCACCATACCCTGTAAACTCAATAACAACAACAACAATAATAATAATATCATTCCAGATTAATTAAGAGGTGCAACATTTAAACTTAAAATGGTCTTTTCTGTTCTGTGTTTCTTTTTCAAACCTGCGTCATGGCATTTGCTGCTGTATCAATACAGAAGCATCCATTTCGATACACATATCAGCAAGGAGCACAGCCCTATTAAAAGCCGTGTTCCATGTGCCCCTTTTATACTTTGAGCACCTGCCCCTCCAAAGGTCTCAGCACGGCCCTGAGTGCAAAATAGACACACTTCACCCACCCATCACTCACACATACACCATTTTTTATTTATTTAATTGAATTAAATTAACCTGGGAACCTTATAACTTGTTACATTCAGAAAATATTCATTTTAATAATTTTAATTTAATCAACACAACAAAAAACAAAACTTGAAAATACGTTAAAAGTGTGTTTCTTGTGTAAAACCATTTTTACAAATTATAACATCATGAACATGGCCATCTAAAAATATGGAAAAGCTCTCAATGTGTCTATTTAAAAAGATGTGTATTAGAAGGGTTTAATGTACAAACACCCACTGATTAGTAAATATTGGTATTAAAATGGTGAATGTAAGAAATGTTGTATAGTACAAAAAACTATATCTATTGAAAAACGAGTGATTAAGATCAACAGCAGTCTACATCTCGGCGCCATGACAGGCTCTTGCAATAACTTTTCAAAAATCATAAATGTAACCTAATTTGAGGTAAAATAAATAAATAAACAAATAAAAAATAAGTAAATATAAAGATAAACATCAGAAAACACACCTTTCTGTCAGAAACACTCCTCTCATACCAAATCCTGTCAGAATATATTTTATATGCTATATGCACACCTCTCTTCTGCATTCACAGTCAGCCAGCTGTGTCATATCTGGCGCACATAGCATCAATAACAGCTATGGCGTTTTTCACACAGTCGCTCCAAGATTTACAGAGGATTATGGTCAGTAACGTTACTCGAATTATCCAAACGCTGTCCCATTCATCGAAAGCCAAGAAGGAGAAGGGATTCAAGCTACACATTTCAAGCTACATCTAGAATTATGAAGGTAAGATCTGGACGTGTTGTGTCTTTACCAGTGGTGGAGGTAATAAATTACAACTACTCACGTTACTGTAATTAAGTAGTTTTTTCGGGTACTTGTACTTTTTTGAGTATATTTTTAAAACTGTACTTAAGTAGCAAAAGAATCTACTTCATTACTTTTAAATCATAGTTCGTTACTGAGTACGCCCACAATTTGAATTGATATTCAAACCTCTGGTTTGACGGCATTTCAGTAGCCAATAAAGATATTCGAACGTAAACGGACCAATAAAAGCCCTGATATCTGAACCAGGAAAAGCCGCCGCTGCAGCAGGTGAAGAGCTGATCGGACAGTGAGGGAGCTCAGCGTAAAGTTTGGAGAATTAAACTACATGGTAGTGTTATCATAAATATCTATATTTTGATACCGATACTGAAATATCTGACACGGTTCCGTTTCTCATTTCCCACAGTATCTACCGTTTATACACCGATACAAGCTGCATCTCGCTCTCTCCTCTCCGACAGCGAGTTTGACCAGCACCCGCCTCCTGTCAGTTACAGAGTCTAAATGACCGCGCGGGATTGCAGGTATTCCGCATAATTTTAATCATTCTTGCGCAAATGTGGCTTGCTCTTTATTGTAACATGAGAACAGTCATGTAATCGCAGAAAATTGGATGTGAGCTCTCAAATAGGCCTTGAACTGCCTGTCTTCTCACTCCGATATTGCTTGTGCGAATTGAGGTAATTTGTTTTATATAATTTTATTACTGACTGTGTACTTGTCCTTTTTTGTAAATTCAATTCAGTTTGAAATCAAATTTGAAATCATGCTTCTTTTTGCTGTAAGCTTTTTCAACAAAGTTACCCTATTTTAACCTCTGCATCCTTGAGTCCTTCATCCCTTGTTTCACCTGACAATGAGTAACATTAAAAATATATCTGCAAGCCAGTTTGTTAAATCACATAATTATCAAAAACACATTTTACATTTCATTTTTTAATGTAAAATCCATCCTAAGACTCTATGACATATACAAATTACACGTCACTGACATGTTACTGATATAATATTACATATACAAAGTTATATTATGTTGTATTAATAATTATATATGAGACATATGTCAAAATATGTATTATATAACTTTATTACATATATTATGTGTGTTAATATATGTCAATGTATGGAATTGTTTCATTTTCTAATTGGTTTCATATATAGCTGTTGTTTTTTTATCTATATGAGCATATTAGGACATTTCATATTTAAGACATATGTCAAAATATGTATTACACATACATAAACATATACAATATATGGAAAATGTATATGCCAATATATGGAATTTTTCCAATTTCTAATAGGTTTCATATATGTTTTTACTTTATTTGGGCATATATTGCATATATTGATATTTCATATATGCACATTACATTTCCGTATGGGATATATGAAGATTTATTACACACATTTATTCTAACATGTTATTTCAGTGACAGAAGAGAGAAAGAGACTCAATAACATCTCACTGTTAGTGATTCATCATGCAGCTCAAAGTATTATGGGTAGACTCGCTCTACAGTCTATTCTGATTCATCAACAGTTTCACTGATGATCCTTTAAAAATCCTAAACCCAGGATAGAGCGGCTGAGTGAATGTGGTCTGGACTGTGTGGATGAGGCTCATTGTGTGAGAGACGTTGTAGAAGGACAGAGTTCCTGCACTGTGATCCACATACACTCCTATTCTACTGCTGACGGACTCTACAGGGAGTTCAGTCCGTATCTTTTTGTGTCTGAATGAGTATCTGGAGGAAGAGCAGTACAAACTCCAAGACTGATCATTATATCCAAACAAACACTCACCACCTCCCTTCCGGCTGATGCTCTTATATGACACTGATATATACACACCTCTATCTCCACTCCACTCAATCTCCCAGTAACAACATCCACTCACACTCTCATTACACAACACCTGAGGATGCACATCAAATCTGTCTGGATGATCAGGATACAGCTGCTCTGTGTCAGTGCAAATAGTCGCTGTGTTGCTCTCAGACAGACTGAGGTTTTTATGTGCTGTGTTTTGATCCAGAGTGAGCGGATAGGAAACTGAAGGAAATAAAATACACCAGAATCAGGAATTATGAATCTGATCTTTTAATGTGGCTGAACTCTTCATGTTCAATATATCGTCAGTGTCTCATGACAGCTTAAATATTCTTTGCAAATCATCAATTATATGATCAGTTATAAAACTCCTTTATCATGTTTTCTTTCACCCTCTACAGGAAGAACATGTATGCAGTGAGTTTTTCTGCTTGTTTTTTAGTGACTTACATTGTAGGAAGTTGTTCCTGGTCCAGAGAACAAAGTTGAAGAATGTGACTGTGGAAATCAACAGACATGAACAGTGTGATTATCATGTCAAGAGAAAATAATCCTCCATCCATTCCTAAGACATTTCTATTATGATGTTCTACATGACATGAGATGATGGAGGATATTTCTAAGAATGAATGAGAATAACCTGTTAATAATTAAAAATATGTTACACTTTAGTATAGGGACCAATTCTCACTACTAACTAGTTGCTTATTAGCATGCCTACTATTAACATATTAGCTGTTGATTAGTACTTATAGAGCACATATTCTGCATAATATAGCTAAAATTAAATACCATACTAACTATTAATAAGCAGCAAATTAGTAGCATATTGAGGAAAAGTCATAGTTAATGGTTTGTTAATACTGATAATTGGACCTTAAAATAAATTGTGACTGTAAATAGGCTACGAGTTTCTATTATTCTAACCCTTCTTTTAAATCTCTCCCTTCTGCATGTTGAGACGCACGCACCACAGAGCACCTCACCTGAGCCAATCAGCGTCCAGAAACCTTGACCACGTGATCTCCCCCGCCCTCACATAGACTGTAGTCGAGTGTAGCGCCATGCGGAGACGGACGCTTAATTTTCTGCGACATCATAGTTTATGGACTGTTTAAAGATCGCTTTTTGGACAAAGTGTTGTGCGTGAATGCAAAAGTAAGTTTGGAATGTTAATTATATAGTTGATGAGAGACTAATCTGCCTTTATAAACACGTTATTATGCCTGTGAGGTAACGAATATGTGCGTATGCGTGCATTCATAATAAGTGTGCTTATAACCCTGTTGCTTATATGCTTATATACATATCGTCAATCTTATGAGTGCTAGAGTTACATTTGTTGTTATTAGTACAAGTTATGTTCCCATTTGAAGTAAGTTCATTGTATTTCTTTAAAATGTGGTAAACAACCTTCTACGCGCATGCACTCTCGTTACTCAGACAGAGTGGCGCTACACGAGCTGTTACAGCAAGTTACAGCTGTGCGCTGCTTATAAGATAGAAATTATAGCTTGCCTTGTATTGCTGCCAATATTTTATAATGTTCATGTTTAATTACTAAGCTTAATTTATTGTGTTGTGTTATTGCCAGTTTGTTATAATTTATTTTTACTATTATCATGTATATTCTGTATATTCATGTTTATGTCACTGCTTTATTTTGTAGAAAAACCACAACTACATAACATCACAGCCTCGACTACACAGTCTGTTGAGTGGTGACAATAAATGGGTTATTCTCATAAAACGAGTGCATCTCCGTCTCATCTCTAATCGGACAGACTTTGGTGGGTCAGTACCCTGAGCCGGCAAATAGTTTTTTATGGTGAAGAGCTACTAAAGCCAACCATTTTTACAGTGACCAATTGTTTAGTTCAAACAATTACTAACATAACTGTATGTAAGTAAGTGTAAAATAGTAAGACAATTATTGCATCACTGAAGCTGTAACTTCTTAAAGCTAAATAATATTAAATCAGCGCACTCAATTGAGTAATATTTATGTACATATTATCATGTGAATACTTGCAGTAAGCACAATGAAGTGTTAGTTATGATTACTACACTAATAGTCAATTATTTTTTTAAATTTCATATTACATTGTGAATATATTGTTTTCACAAATTAATGACATGCACCAACTGGTGGATTTTGTGTGAAGCACAACACACTTAGTTAATTTCTAAGAAGTGTGCTTGCAGGAATCACAGTGATCATGCGTGAAAAACATGCATTTTTCAAGGCCACATCTGTAAGAATAACTGGGGCTTCTCTGTACAGACAATGATCGACAGTTTACTCCCTATTGGTTCTAACTGGCTCTAACAGTTACACACTGATTAAGTGCTCCAATTTAAGTGACTGAAATATTCAGTGTTTGTTTGGTCTATTCTGCCACATGTGCAGTGAATGTTTAAAATTTATTTTAAAAGACTGCTGATATTATGTTAAATTCTCAGCATGGTCACTAAGGACAAGAACGCTTTTATCATAAATCTACTAAAGATAATTTTTAAGAATGTTATGCAAAACTGTTGTCAGGACACACTGATGCATTGACACACAAGCAGAGGTGGGTAGTAACGAGTTACATTTACTTCGTTACATTTACTTGAGTAAATTTTTTGGGTAACTAATACTTTTAGAGTATATTTTAAAATGGGTACTTTTACTCTTACTCAAGTATATTTTTAGAGAAAAAACGGTACTTTTACTTCGTTACTGTGGGCGACTCTCCTCTTGTTACTTTATCTTAATGAAATACAAGTTAAAAATGCTTTAGTTTATTCCAAACGCGCCGTCTACTTTTCTCTGGGCAATGAGCGATGCCCATTCGCGAATGATTCATTCTTTTGAGTCGATTCTGTTTAAAGGCTTTATCAAACCAGTTGGTAAACCAGTGAATCGGTTCGCGAATCAGTTTGAATGATTCGTTCAGTTCACCCTGCTTGAATGATTCGTTCAGTTCACCCTGCCGGCTGCCGCACGCGCTGACTGAGTCGTCTGAAGCGGTTCACTCAGATAACATCAAGAGTGATGAAGACGTGGCTTTGGAGCTACAGTCAATTGAAAGCAAATCTGCAAAGGCTTGTTTGCTAGAGCTATATGAAGATCTTTTATTAGATGAACACTGCGTGTGCTGTCTACTGTTCCACAGGTATAGGCCACGATACCACTATGACATTATTACAAAAAGTTGTAATACTTTTTCGCAGTTCTGTAGTTTAAATTATTTACTTGCTGCTAGGAAGGAATACTTCGTTTCCTACCTATTTCTATTGTGCATTTTCGTTGAGGTTTATATTTTTGATTGCACTTGCTGGCAATTAGAATAATTTGCACCTCAGCTAAGAACGAGCCTGTGTGATTGTGCGAAGTGTTTAGTTTCGTATACAGCAATTAGCAGTCCTTTAAGGTTATTGGCTGTGCTGAGCAGAAGCCGGCCTCAGCGACTGTTAAGTATTTAAACTGCTTGGTGGCTGTTATAAGTTGGGAAAGCCGATTAGTCACCAGAAGAGAAGGACGGCAGCTCGCGTAAGTGTTGTAATACTTTTTCGCAGTTCTGTTGTTTAAATTATTTACTTGCTGCTAGGAAGGAATACTTCGTTTCCTACCTATTTCTATTGTGCATTTTCGTTGAGGTTTATATTTTTGATTGCACTTGCTGGCAATTAGAATAATTTGCACCTCAGCTAAGAACGAGCCTGTGTGATTGTGCGAAGTGTTTAGTTTCGTATACAGCAATTAGCAGTCCTTTAAGGTTATTGGCTGTGCTGAGCAGAAGCCGGCCTCAGCTGTTTTCACTCTAGTCTCCTAGACCGTATTTATTTGATGTCAGAGCGCTGACGCGGAAGTGTCTGCGGAAGCGTTCAGCCGTCGTGCTCAGCCTCCTCGTGTGAAGACCAACGAGTGTAAAGACAGACGACTTTTCCTGTGTGACTTTAACCGAGCAACGACACCGAGCACACACTTAAGTATCATTTCTATCTTCCCTCACACACTCTCCTTCCCTATCCTCTATCCCTCCACCTCTATCATGTGTTTCCAAACCATTCCGGTTCTCTCTCAACCACGCTCTAAAAACACACGCAGACGGCAACGTAATCCTGCTAACCTGCGCCCGATCGCTACATCTTCTACTACACCTCTTTCTTTCTCTGTGGGTCTTTGGAATTGCCAGTCAGCGGTCAACAAAGCTGACTTCATTTCTGCTTTTTCCTTACAATCCACACTCAGCATCTTGGGCTTGACTGAGACCTGGATTCGTCCAGAAGACTCAGCTACCCCGACTGCTCTCTCTCACAATTTCTCTTTCTCTCACACCCCAAGGCAAGTTGGCCGGGGTGGGGGCACTGGTCTGCTCATTTCAAACAATTGGAAATACTCAACCCACTCTCCCCTAGGCAATCACAACTCATTTGAATCTCATGCGATTACTGTAACGGCTCCTATAAAACTCCAGATAGTGGTAATCTACCGTCCCCCAGGCCAAATTCTAGCCACCTTCCTAGAGGAGCTGGACGGCCTGCTGTCCTCTTTCATGGAGGATGGCACTCCACTCTTAGTCTTTGGCGACTTCAACATTCACCTAGACAGGCCTTATGCTACAGACTTCCATTCACTCCTAGCTTCATTTGATCTCAAACGCCTTACCACTACTAGCACGCACAAATCAGGCAACCAACTTGATTTAATTTACACACGCAACTGTACTACAGATAACATTCTGGTACAACCACTACATATCTCTGACCATTTCTTCATTACATTTACCTTACATTTTACTACCCAGGTGCCACCAGCTCCCTTACCGGTTACTTTCAGACGTAACCTACGCTCCCTTTCCCCCACCCTTCTTTCCTCTGTAGTATCCTCCTCTCTTCCCTCACCTACCCATTTCACATCTCTGGATGTGAATGCAGCTACTGACACTTTATGCTCTACCTTAACCTCTTGTCTAGACGACATTTGTCCTCTCTCCTCCAGGCCAGCACGGGCTGCCCCTTCTAACCCCTGGTTATCCGATGTTCTTCGTGAGCATCGGACCAAACTCAGAGCGGCAGAGAGAAAATGGCGCAAATCAAACGATCCGTCGGACCGGACTAGGTATCAGTCTTTGCTTTCGTCTTCCTCTACTGAAGTCCACACTGCCAAATCCTCACACTTCCACAACAAGATCAACAGCGCTCCAGACATGCGTGATCTCTTCAGAACATTTAATTCTCTCCTCTGTCCCCCTCCACCACCGCCCACCACTTCTATAACAGCTGACGACTTTGCCACTTTTTTCACAGACAAAACTAGATCAATCGGTAACCAGTTCTCAACTCCACACACACAGGACATCCAACCAACCACATCCACTGCTCAAACTCCCATCTTCTCCTTCTGTCCCCTCACCGAGGCGGAAGTATCCAAACCTCTCCTCTCCAGCCATCCTACAACATGTCCTCTTGACCCAATCCCCTCTCACCTTCTCCAAGCAATCTCTCCCACACTCTTACCGGCACTCACACACATTATCAACACATCTCTCCGCACTGGCATCTTCCCCACAGCGTTCAAGCAGGCCCGGGTAACCCCAATGCTCAAAAAACCTACATTAAACAATTCTCTTTTAGAAAAATACAGACCTGTCTCTCTCCTTCCATTCGTAGCGAAAACACTCGAACGAGTTGTCTTCAACCAGCTCTCACTGTTTCTTTCACAGTACAACAAACTGGATGCTAAACAGTCAGGTTTCAGGAGTGGCCATTCAACAGAGACTGCGCTACTCTCAGTCACTGAAGCCCTGCGAATCGCAAAGGCCGATTCCAAATCATCAGTCCTCATTCTGCTGGATCTTTCTGCTGCTTTTGACACTGTCAATCATCAGATCCTCCTGTCCACCCTCTCATCGCTGGGCATCACTGGGATTCCACTTCGCTGGTTTGAATCCTATCTCACCGGTAGGTCCTTCAGGGTGGCCTGGGGTGGGGAGGTATCCAAAGCACATCAACTGGTCACTGGGGTTCCTCAGGGATCGGTTCTTGGACCCCTCCTCTTCTCCACATACACTACATCACTGGGACCCATCATACAGGCACATGGCTTCTCCTACCATTGCTACGCCGATGACACACAGCTCTATCTCTCTTTTCAACCAGATGATCCAACGGTAGCTGCACGGATCTCAGGCTGCCTGGCGGACATCTCGGCATGGATGAAAGAACATCACCTACAGCTCAACCTGGCAAAGACTGAGCTTCTTTTCGTCCCTGCCACTCCGACTCTACAGCATGACTTCTCGATTCAATTAGGCACATCAATAATTACCCCATCAACTTCGGTCAGAAATCTTGGTGTAATCTTTGATGACCAGCTGACCTTCAAAGAGCACATTGCAAAGACTGCTCGATCTTGCAGGTTTGCGCTACACAACATCAGAAAAATCAGGCCCTTCCTGACAGAGCATGCTGCACAACTTCTTGTCCAGGCCCTTGTCGTTTCTAGGCTGGACTACTGCAATGCTCTTCTGGCTGGTCTTCCATCAAACACAATCAAACCTCTACAAATGATTCAGAATGCAGCAGCACGACTGGTCTTCAATGAGCCCAAAAGAACCCATGTTACACCTCTCTTCATCTCACTGCACTGGCTACCAGTGGCAGCTCGCATCAAGTTCAAGACACTGATGCTTGCATACAGAAAGACCACAGGCTCAGCACCCTCCTACTTCCACTCACTATTACGAATCTACATCCCCTCCAGAAGTCTGAGATCTGCTAGTGAGCGACGCCTTGTGGTACCATCACAGAGAGGCTCAAAATCACTCTCCAGAACATTCTCATTCACCATTCCTGGATGGTGGAATAATCTTCCCACCCCTATCCGGAATGCTGGATCCCTGTCAATCTTCAAGCAACAACTGAAGACTCATCTCTTTCGGCACTACTTGACTTCATCCTAAACTTGTTCTAAAAAAACAAAAAAACAAAAAAAAAACACACCTTTCCCTTTATCTTTCTCTCCTTCCCTTGCTAGCTTGTACTTATTTGAACAATGACTGAGACTTGGTGTTACGAGCACTTCCTCTGTCTGATTGCCTCTTCAAGATGAATTGCTTTATGTACTCCCCAATTGTAAGTCGCTTTGGATAAAAGCGTCTGCCAAATGACTAAATGTAAATGTAAATGTAAATGTATTACCAGTTTGTTGTACATGTACCTTATACATTAAATATAATGTATCATTTATACATTAAATAAGCTGTCACAGAGTATGAAATGAACACCCGCCAAACCCGCGTTAGCTCTGTGCAGCGGCGCGTGACCTGTTCTAGACACAATTAATATTCATATTTTTTCAATATTTACGCTTGCAAAAATATAGGCTACATTTGTTTACATTTTGCAGAACAGAAGGTCCGTCAATGTGCATTTGTTTCGTTATGTTCAGATGTCGGTAGCAGTCATGTGAGGAGTTTTCAGAGGTTTCAGTGTCAGAGGTTATAGAATAATACATAATTAATTTACTTTAAAATATAATTTAATTCAGTGATGCAAATCAGAATTTTCATCAGCTGTTACTCCAGTTTTCGGAGTCATATGATCCTTCAGAAATCATTCTAATATATTGATTTATTACCAGTGTTGGAAACAGTTTTGCTGCTTAATATTTTTTTGGAACCTGTGACATTTTGTTCAGGATTCTTTGATGAATAGAAAGCTAAAAAGAACAGCATTGATAATAAATCAACATATTGGAATGATTTCTGAAGGATTATGTGACACAGAAGACTGGCATAAAGGCTGATAAAAATTCTGATTTGCATCACTGAAATAAATTACATAAAAAAATTAAAAAAAATATTTTGAACGGCAGTGTGTGTGTGTGTGTATATATATATATATATACACACACACACACACACACACACACACATACACATTACATAAATGTGATCTATATATCTAAATAAAAATAGACTATATTCAGTATATGATCCAAAGTAACTAGTAACTAACTACTTCAGTATTTGTTTTTATCTGATACTTTTTTACTCTTACTCAAGTAACTATTCAGATGATTACTTTTACTTGAGTAAATATTTCTAGAAGTACTTTTACTTGAGTACAGTTTTTGAGTACTCTACCCACCTCTGCACACAAGTCATTTAAATTTAAAGCAACAACTAATCGATAAAATAGGTAATCAATGATGAAAATAATCAACAACAAATATCATTAAGGATTAGTCGCTGTGGTGAGGGGGGCGTGGTTCAGCGAGGTCTGCAGTGGGAGAAATAGCTGAGAGACAAGCAGTGAGTAAGACAATGGGCTCCACGGTTGCTATAGTTACTACATCTTACAATTAATGGTACATGAAATACAAACCTAACTATTTAAATAAATAAAAATGTGGGCTACACATTTCTGGCTACTTTGTGTACAGTTGATACCGGGGAAACCGCTATATTTCTGCCGTTCCGAAAGCGCCACCTGCTGGCAGAAAATGAATTTGCATTCTCAATAAGCTTGTCTGCTATTTTTGAAAATCAACCCATGTTTTTACGCTGCAAACATGCAGATTTGTAAATGTGAACTGGTGGATCGACAAGAATATAATGCATTATAAAATCTAAACAATTAAGACAGTAAAATATATATATATACTGTTAATTAATATAATTGTTTAAATATAAAAATTGATACAACTCATCCATTTTCTTAATTTATATCAAACTTTGTTTTGTGAAAACCTGTAAATATAGTAACGTGGGAGTCCTGACAAAGGAGTTGGGGATCCAAATGCAAGGCTTTATTTTAACAAACGTGGTCAAACTGGCAGGGTCGAACACCAGCAAACAGTATAATCCAAGGCAGAGGCAAAAGAGTAATCCACAAACAGGCAAAGGTCAGGGCAGGCAGCAAACAATCGCAAAAACAAGGAAACAGTCCAGGGTCAAAACTAGTGATGGGCGCTTTCGAAGCACTGCTTCGTGAAGCTTCACAACTTTTGTGAAACAGTTCTTTCAAAACAGTGATTCGGAGCATGTATCAAACTGCCAAAGTCACATGATTTTTAGTAAACAAGTCTTTATTATGTCATAACTGTTTCTAAATAATTTGAAATTTCAATGGTTTGCCGTTGGGGAGCAATCTCTGAGAACCCATGAATCATGGTTTTTACCTGATCTTGGATCAGTTTAATCAATCTGTAGACGTTATTTCATCTCGTTTAGTCGCGTTATTATTATTTTGCAGTATTTCTGTTTCACTTCAGGGGCTGACAGGGCTGCCAGGTTTTCGCAACAAAACCCGCCCAATTGCTACTCAAAACTAGCCCAATCGCATTTTGAGGGGGGTTCCCCGGTAAAGTTCGCATTCCAGGGGCTAAATATCACATTATTGGGGTCGCTTCAACCCGCGGACATGAAATACAACCCGCAGCAACAGTGTTAAACTAGCCCCCGCGGACTTGGCAACACTCTGCGCAAATGCAGGCGACGTCACTTCCTCAAGCCCCACTCGCGGCATTATTTAGAAGACGACAACAAACAAAGTTAAGTCTGACACAGAGAAAGGGACCGATGGCCGGCTTCATCTGACTTCAGTTTACAAGCAATACAAGTAACAGACACATTTTATTTGCACTTTTTAGTATGTTAATGTTGCTCGAGCATTCAAGCACCTTGTTTCTCTTTGTTAAACTTGAATGTATATATGTATTTTTTCTGGCATTGTCATGTGATGCTATTTTATTTTATTTATTGTTTTTATTTATTTAAATTTATGTGTGTGTACTTCTAACATGTTTGGTTGGTAAAATAAATGTTGTAAATTCAAATCAGAGTGTCTTTGGGTGTATTCTTGAGTCTATAAGGTAACAATAATATAATAAGATAACCTTGTTTGAAATGGGTTTGGCTAAAAGAAAATTTTGGTTTTGTCTATACTGCTAGGTACTTATACTATATTGACTGGGTTAAATAGAATTACATTACTAAAAAGAGACTAAAATACAATTTTCATTGACTAAAACTAGACTAAATGTCATCAGTTTTCGTCGACTAAAACTAGACTAAAATGTCATCAGTTCCCTCTCGAGCTTTCACGAGACATCACGGAGAATTCTCAGTTATGGGAACTCCTTCCTTCCAACCTTTCCTGAAGTCCTATTGGCTCACTCCAGTCAAATGACTGGCCAATTGTCGCGAAGTATGCACATCGCATGCAAATACTGACAAGCTGAGAGGCAGTATAAAATGCGTTGCACGCGACAATTACGTCAGAATCTTCTCCTTCACTTTGCTGAACAACCTAGATTTATGGCTTATAAACTATTACAGCTCACAGTTGAGGTTTGCTCATCAGAGGGCGGTCTCTGTATGGCCGCTCCTCTGCAGCGTTCAGGTGAGTATGATGTTTTTCTTAAGATGAGTCCATCTGCCCTCGATCAGCGACTGGACCTGGACTCTGGTGATGAGCTCATGCCGACTAAATGTCCGCATTCCTCTCACCCATCGAACCTGCAGGACAGGACATCAGCCCGGCTTCTCACGTCCCCCTTCCATGGCGGAGCGGAGAGCCGAGTGCAGATACCGGAGCAAAGGGTTCCTATCTCGCCGCAGATGCCGCACGGCCCACTGTCTAAGCATGCAGCCCCCCGCCTTAGAGCGGCGCTCTGCCGTGTACAAAGCACAATCACTTGGCTCCTCACTCATTCACACGATACCAGCCCCTCATCAGCGGCTGCCGTGTTTGGAAGACACTGCTCTCTTATTCACACGATACCAGCCCCCCCACAGCGGCTGCCGTGTTTGGAAGACACTGCTCTCTTATTCACACGATACCAGCCCCCCCACAGCGGTCTGCCGTGTGTAGAGGACACTCTCTCATTCACATGATACCAGCCCCACATCAGCGGCTGCCGTGTTTTGGAAGACACTGCTCTTTTATTCACACGATACCAGCCTCACATCAGCGGCTGCCGTGTGTAGAGGACTCCGCTCTCTCACTCATTCAAGGTGACATGAAGCCCCTGCTTCAGTCGCTCACCCACTCGCCAGTAGTGAAGCGGCCCCCGCCTCAGAGCGGCAGTGAGTCATATTATGAAACGGCGCGCAAAAGCGAGGAGTCACCTGATGCCCCTGTGCAGAAAAGCGCTCGAAGGCGAGGAGTCACCTGATGCCCCTGCGCGGAAAAGCGCGCGAAGGCGAGGAGTCACCTGGTGCCCCTGCGCGGAAAAGCGCGCGAAGGCGAGGAGTCACCTGATGCCCCTGCGCAGAAAAGCGCGCAAAGGCGATTAGTCACCTGGTGCCCCTACGCGGAAAAGCGCGCGAAGGTGGGGAGTCACCTGATGCCCCTGCACAGAAAAGCGCGCGAAGGCGAGGAGTCACCTGATGCCCTGGCGCACACCCTATCAGCCTTCAAGTTTCGCTGGACTATTACGTCAGTTGTTCACGCCCCTACGAAGTGGTGTTCAACTAGGTCGTATAGCATAGTCGCAGTCTGTAGTGACAGGTGCTGATGCATATCTGCACAAAGATCGGGCGCCGCTCACAGTTGTCTGCCACCCTCACCGGTTAAAAAGCAGCAGACCGTGAGATCGAGGTCTTCTTTGGCGCACGGCTCATCGCAGTGCAGGGACACAGTGGCCCGCGACCGCTCCTGCCAAGAGCCGGATGTGTGGGGAAAAGTGTAAAGAGGCCCGGGAAGAGCCCGCAAGCTGTCTCAAATTGTTCAAATTTGTGTGATCCTGAGACAAGAGCTATGCAACCTGCTCGAAAAAGGAGCGATAGAACGAATCCCGGCGAGCGAGCTGGAAAGTAGCTTTTACAGTCGCTATTTTGTGGTGGCCAAGAGGGATGGAGGACTCCGCTCGATTCTAGATCTCAGGCCCATCAACAGAGCGCTCTACAAGCGTCCGTTCAGAATGATATCGCTGGAACAGATCCTGGCACAAATTCGCCCCGGGGACTGGTTGCGTCCGTGGATTTAAAGGACGCGTACTTTCACATTCAGATAGCACCGCATCACAGACGCTTTCTGAGGTTTGCTCTCGAGGGCATAGCGTACCAATACCCTGTCTGTTCTCCTGTTTGGGCTGGCTTTGGCCCCCGCGCACTTTCTCGAAGTGCATGGACGCAGCTCCTCCCATCCCCTCAGAGCGAGCGGAATGCACGTTCTCAATTATTTAGATGACTGGCTGATATTAGCTCAGTCACGGGACACGCCAGCCAGCCATATAGACAAACTGCTTCGTCACTTGGAGTTCTTGAGGCTATGCGTGAATATGCGTAAGAGCATTCTTGCCCCGAGTCAGTCTAACGTATCTGGGAGTGTGCTTCGACTAAAAGCAGTGGAGATGCGCGCTCGGCCGCCAGTTTGTCTTCCCTGTGCCTTTTCAAACTGGACAGTTTACTACACATGCGCCCGCTGCAGTTTTGGCTGAAATCTCGAGTCACTTGGACAGCGTGGACTTCGGGCCGTTTGCGCATCGTGGTCCCCCGCGGCTGCATCGAAGCTCTGAGGCCGTGCCGCTAAAGTCTCTTCAGCCAGGTGTTCCCCTGGGCTTGGTGACGTCACGTGTCGTGGTCACGACTGACGCATCGACTGGAGGCCGGTGAGCAGTGTGCGAGGGCATGCCGACTTTAGGGCTGTGGTCAGAACCTCAGAGCCGTTGGCACATAAACCGCTTGGAGCTGGAAGCAGTGTTCTTAGCTCTAAGGATTTTCGGCCGCAGCTGGAACTGCGGCATGTATTGATTCGCACCGACAACATGCCTGTGGTTTCGTACATAAATCACCAAGGAGGCGTACGATCCAACAAGCATGCAGCGAATCTCCTGCTATGTGCGGACTGTCACTTTCTCTCAATCAGAGCAGCGCACATCCCCAGTCTTCTGAACCACAGGGCGGACATGCTTTCGAGGAAGGGGATTCCTCAAGGAGAGTGGAGGTTGAAAAAAAAAAAAAAGAGGTGCTTAGGTGATACTCATCGCCCCGAACTGGCCGACCCAGCTTGGTTCCCGGACCAGACAGAGCTGCTGGTGGCATCGCCCTGGCCGATCCCCGTCAGGAAGGATCTGCTATCTCAGATGAGCGGTTCGGGTGGCACCCGAACCCGGAGTTGTGGAGCCTTCATGTGTGGCTGCTTCGGGGATATCAGTGGAGCTGAGTGCCCTGCATTCTCGTGTGCTCAACATGCTCTCGGAGGCGCGGACACCCTCTACGAGGCATTTGTATGCTCTGAAATGGGGAGTGTTTGGGAAATAGTGCCGTTATGTTCATATCGACCCGGCTGCTTGTTCCGTGTCGGATGTTCTGTGTTTTCTATGGTACAGACTGGATAGTGGATCTTTACTATCAACACTGAAAGTCTGCGTGGCCGCTATTGCCTTGTTTCGTTCCCCGCTGGGCGGGCGGGCAATCGATTGGTAGGCACGCGCTGGTGGTGAGTTTTCTTGTAGATTGCATTCCCCGCGCCCTCCTTCAGTCCCGCCCTGGGTCCTAGAGGTGGTGTTAATAGCTCTTTCACAGCTACAACTCAAGCCTTTAGCATCCGTTGATATGAAGGACTCTCAAAGTGCACTTCTTCTTGCCCTTGCTTCGGCTAAGCGCATAGGGGATTTACATGCGTTTTCTGTGGACAGCGACTGTATTCACTTTGGACCCGGTGACTGCGGCGTCACTCTCTGGCTGAGAATCACGTGCTTAAAATCACCATCTACCCCCTTCAGAATGCAGACTGTTTCGCTGTCTGCCCTGTCTTCTGAGTCATCGACCTCACGTGATGCGAATGCTCAGATTCGGTGTGCCCAGTCAGGGCTTTGAGGATTTACATCGACCGTTCGGCCAGCTTTCGGCAATCTGACCAGCTATCTTGTGTGCTACGGTGGTTGTGCGAAGGGCCGTATCAAAACAGAGGCTTCCCACTGGATTGTGGACGCTATCATGGCTGCTTATACGAGCCAAGGTTTGGAATGCCCCTTTCACATTAGGGTCTACTCAACAAGGGTTATCGCCTCCTGTGCGTGTTTGAGAGGTATGTCTATTCAGGAAATATGCTTTGCAGCCGGCTGGTCTTCTCAGAATACCTTGCCAGGTTTTACAAGCTGGACGGTCAGTCCTTGGCCTCCTAAGTGCTGTCGGTGAGTGACTGATTCACGTTTATGCTACCTCTATTCATATGCGTTTGCTGCCTCACACAGTAATTACTCTGTGCAGCCCTTTATGCTATTGTTGTTGTTGTCTGCCCTGTACTCAGTGCAGCTCCAGTTATACAATGTATATTCTATTGGTGTACCATCATGTTTTGTGTTGACTGCTGTTTAACACAGTTATCTCTGTGCAGCCTTCTCACAATGCTGTTGTTTTTGCTTCTGCCCTGTTTCTCAGCGCAGCATACGTTATTACTGACCAGATATGCAAATTTCGTATACCTGGGCTTTAGACGCTCATTGGCTTATCTCCACCTATCAACTGCGAGCCCGCCTTCAAGCGTCGCTATTTGTGGGAATAGTGTGTGTGTGTTCTATCTTCGCTAGAGTGTAACTTGTACAGGCTGCTCGTAGCCTCTCTCACGGCGGGATTGAATATCGTTCCCATAACGGAGAATTCTCCGTGATGTCTCGTGAAAGCTCGAGAGGGAACGTCTCCGGTTACTATCGTAACCTCGGTTCCCTGAGAGCGGGAACGAGACATCACGGAGGTCGCCGTGCTCGCTGCACGACCAGCTAAGCGGCGTTCAGTATCTGATTCTGATGTAATTGTCGCGTGCATTTTATACTGCCTCTCAGCTTGTCAGTATTTGCATGCGATGTGCATACTTCGCGACAATTGGCCAGTCATTTGACTGGCGTGAGCCAATAGGACTTCAGGAAAGGTTGGAAGGAAGGAGTTCCCATAACGGAGAATTCTCCGTGATGTCTCGTTCCCGCTCTCAGGGAACCGAGGTTACGATAGTAACTGGAGACGTTTTCGTCGACTAAAACTAGACGAAAATAGTCATGGATAATTCTGACTAAAATAAGACTAAAATGCTCAGACTTTTAGTTGACTGAAACTTGACTAGACTAAAAAGAGTATGAACGTGACTAAAACTAATAAAAACTAAAATGACAGCTTCACACAAAGACTAGACTAAAACTAAAATTAAAACAGGCCGCCAAAAACAACACTATATGTGTGATCAAATGGATTAAATCAAATAAAGATATAAAGAAGAGAAATACAATGCATTAAGAGTGTCACAAAAACCACAAGTAGCCTATACTTGTTGCAGTTTTTTCCCTTTTGTTTATGTTAATTATATTAGGCATATAGCCTATTATATATATATTTCATGTAGTCCTATTTATTTTATTCCTTTTATAGACTTAATTTCTGTTTTTCTCCTTTCACAGAAGCGCTGCAGGTGCGTGATGCGATAATGTGTGAATCCTCATGGTCTGCGGTTTACGCTGCTATTTGTTCATATAAAGCTAAAGCCCTGAATAAATCAAAAAAACAAAAGACATTCTAATCTTACTGGTCAGTGATCGACTTATGAGCTTCGATTGTTGGTCAGGAAAATAACCTAAATTAACAAAATTATGTGATTATACATTTATCCACGATATTTATATGCTGCGCGCAAGTTCAGGCTAAAAAAACTTGCGTATACGAGCTGAGACCAGATGTGAGATTTAAGCGTAGCCACCGCTCATGTCCATATTGATAAATTCCAAGTTTTGTGTTGAAACGACCGTACGCCCACTGTTCTGTCGTACGTTCATTTCGTAAATGAGGCCCAATAACTTTACAAAGTGTGCACCAAGTCAAATGCCTCTGGTACATTACTATTTCCAAAAACAAATGATGTGCCTAAATACATAAACATTGTCCTATAAAAAGTAACATTATCCTTATTTCAGCATAATTTCTCTCTCAATATAGCCCTTAACTCTGAATTTATGATTTCCCCCCTTTATTTAGTGCCTTTCAAGTACTTGACTTGATGCACACTTTGTAAAGTCGCTTTACAGAAAAAAATATGAGACCCACAGAATATTTATGTAAAGAGAAAAATATAAGCACAGTGTGTGATGTTGAGATCGCTAATCTAAACTTTTGAGGAGACGAATGTGAGAGATCCAGAGTCTCTGGCTAAGGAAAAATGCACAGTGTGCGATGCTGTTGAGATCTTGTATAAAAATTTGGAGGAGACAAATGTGAGACCATCAGAGTCTTTAGACTAGGAGAAATATCTGATCACAGTGTGTGATGTTGTTGAGATCTTGTTTAAAGCTTTAAAGGAGACCATTTTGAGAGTGTTAAGAGTTTTTGTCTCAGGAGACAAGTTTGAGAAGCAGGAGACTCAAGCAAAAATCTCCATTCGATCTTAAAATAACCTAATTTCTGTCTAGGAGAAATATTTGAGATGTTAAAGAGATCTCACTTTTGATTTTCTTTCCTATGGGCTATAATAATGATACATATACACACACACATATATATGGGCCATTCTACAGAATTGGTTCAAAGTCAGAGTTTGTATCCAATGTACACATTTCTAGTAATTGTGCCCTTAATTCTCATATTGTATTTTCATAAAGGTTTGGAATATTTGTCCTCTCCCCAAATTTGTCACTACCGAAACACAGTTATATATAATTTAATGAGAAGGGTTATACTTACTTATTAAGATTTTGCTTACATCTTCCTTGTAAATCAATAGCAATTACAATTTTAACAATATTTCCAGTGTGATTTATGAGATTTGTTGTATTTTGAATCCAATTTTTCTAAGTAAAAGGCAAAAAGTTGATCATACTGATTTCAAACTGAAGAATCAAACACTATCATAATATCTTAGTTGATAATTCAGTACACTTTATTTTTGACAAAACATCTCATGTTTCGGTTGTGACAGCACATTTTCGGTAGTGACAGTAATGCTTTGGTAGCGACCACATCACATTACAGAATTTTAACCCACATTCTAAAACACTACTAAAACATAATATATACTAAAATACTTAATATTTGCATAACTGTACTAAAATTTTGTTTATTTCCCCCAAATAAAGGATTGTGTGTTCCCTTTTGTCACTATCAAAACAATGCTGAAATGTTTCGGTTGTGACTGTTACGGTAGTGACAATTTTATGGGATAACATCCACAAAAAAAACAAAGATGTTATTACCAAAACATCACCAAATGTTTTGGTTGTGACTGTTTCGGTAGTGATAATTTTAGATACTTTTGAACCTAGCTTTTGAAAGATCTTAAATCTTAATCATCTTATCTTATCTTAGATGCTAAATCAGCACATGGTTAGCTAGCACAATTCTGAACAGTGGTACACATATAAAAACAAAATGTTATAGAATAACTCCCAAAAAAAGTGTGTTTAATTACAGAAAAATGGTGTTCGGTCATGACATGCTTTAAAGTTACACAGATCTTTCATATTTTTGAACACATTTACCTCAAAATGATGGGTCCTATCTACTCACCATGTATCTATGAGAGAGAGTGACAAATATTTCCTGATCATAAATGTAGGGGTGTAGTTAAAATCAGTCTCAGCCAATGGACTAAAACATACACTGTTTTGGTAGTGACATGAAAATGCGGGACACATTTTTTTCTTCTTTTTTTACAAAAGTTTCATAATTTACAATGAAAATATAAAATATATTTTTTGAACTTTTTTGAAAAAGATATTTTAAAAAGCAACAATGGAATAAAATGCAAAAATTATTTCAGGACAGCCACCTCCCAATTGCAAGTACCCACTAAATTAAGATTTTATATATATTAAGCTTGCTGATCTTTTAAATATTATTGTAGGTTTCAATAGATAATAAAAGGATCTTAGTAAACATCTAAGATTTGAATACTTAAATACTTTTTCAATGTGTTTTTTGGTTGTGGGACAGTAGTTTATACACACCCATAAACGTACAGCATTAATACACATGTACATGTCCCAGTTTCCTCCATCAGGGAACGAGGGTCACCATACAAGTCAAGTCAAGTCAATTTATATATTGCTTATATAAGCGCTTATATATAATATATAATTTATATAGCACTTTTAACAATACAGATTGTGTCAAAGCAACTTTACGGTATCAAATAGGAAAATGGTGTGTCAATAATGTAAAATTACAAGATTAACTCAACATAACTGAGATGTTTTGTCTCTAGGTGCTTTTCTTGGGGAAAAAAAATGCTACAGGGATCTGAAAAGTTACAAAATCTAGCATATTTCAAATATAGAAAAATCAATTCCTTAGTTTCTCTTTTTTAAAATGTCTCATTTAACAACTTAATTTTAACAATAACATGTTACCTCGCTTGTGTTTGTTTTTCAGCTGCTCAGCTAGAGTGTTCTGCTTATTCTGCTCCAGGATGTCCAACGTGATCCTCTCAGCTTGTTCTGGTCCAAAACGATTCATTGTCAGATCCACTGTGTCGGGAGTATCTACCTTCTCTAGAGCAGCACTTGAAACAACAGTAATGACCCTTTAAGCACCATTTAAACCTTTTCATTTTATCTGTGTCTAGATCTTAATTGGTTTAAAAAGGTTAAATAAGTTTTATTAATTAATGAGCAAAATCTTGATAGGTCAGAATTTTATGAAGCAGTATATACAAATTTACCAGTAAAATGAAGACAACTGTAGGCTTCTTGTTTCACCTCTGAACTGGCTTCTTCAGAAAAAGCTCTGAAGCTTATCTCCGGGAAAACAAGTGAAACCAGTTTTTCAAGAGAGACGTGAGAAAACCCTGGGGGAAAATCACAGTCTGTCATTTTCCTTTAAATTATTTTACTCATTTAATAAACTCTTTCTGTCACGCTTTCATGTGGTGGTCACGCAACAGAAGTGGTTTATTTTCTGAACTTTTACAATGAATAAATTGTTTTGGCTTCCTTGATTTTATGACAGTTTTTCAGAGTAACTTTCACTCAATTGAACAACTGTAAAGGATTTTGTTCCAGTTTTCTATTATGCTAATAAATTGTTTGTTTCTCTGTCCTTTAATGATTTGTAGTCTCTTTCAAAAAATAAGGGAAAATTCCTCCACTGGCATGTTATTCTTTTTTAATTAAATAAAAAATATTATGTCAAGGGAGTCAAAAGATACAATACAGAACAATGAAAGAAAAAAATTAGTTACATTCAATTTAGCTGACTGTGCATTTCAGGATACATTTTTGTAGTGCTTACAGAACCTGAATGATATACCATAAAGAGAAAATAGAAAGGGAAAAGAAGAGAGAACAAAACCACAAAAGAGAGGGAAAAAAGTAAACAAACCAGCAGGCTAAGTTACAGCGTAATAGACCTTGCATAGTTACATTAAATTTACAATACTGATATATGATTATATCTATTTTAACATTACTAATTCTCAGAGTCCAAACATTATTTCCACTTACTCCATAAAATAGCCTCCTTTTGCTTTTTTTAATTTTAAAGAAAAAGTAAGGTTCCCTTTCGAGGGAACTTCGAACTGCGTCCTCTAGGGGTCGCTATGGGGAACGCCGTCAGCGTGACCCGTGTCTGAAGCATACATACAAAAACACCACCTGTTGGCCGGCGACAGCCTATGACGTCACTACCAGCGCGACCACAGTATAAAGAAGCGCCGGGAAAATACGTCATCCTCTTCTTCGTCTTCAATGACTGTTCTGTTTGAAGCGTGCATTCTACTGGTAAGAACGATTTTCTACTCTTACTATGGCGAGCACTAGCAAGGCGTTTAAGAGATGTGTGCATCCGTGTCCTCGTTATTTGACACCTGATGACACACACGATCTTTGCGTCTTTTGTTTGGGCGAGGAGCACGCACGCGATGTTCTCGAGGGAGCAATCTGCGTGCACTGTGAGTTTTTCCCTATGAGAAAGCTCCGCTCTCGTCTGTCTCTCTTTTCGAGGAAGGAGGGGTAGCCGTCTGCTTCCCGCGGTTCAAGACCCACTGTTGCCAAGGCACGGAGGGGAATGAGCTCGTGGGGCTCGCAGGCGGATCTGACTGATGAGTTAGAGAGGGGGCTTTCCTTCTCGCGCTCGTCGGCCGCGAACGAGGGTGAGCTGCTGGATGATGATGCGATCTCGCTTACATCATCTGATCCAGCGGCTGGTGCTCTGCTGGGTTATGCCCAGGAAGAGCAGGAGATGTCTGAGAGTGATGAAGCTGAGGCTGAGCCCGATCAATCCTCCTGCCCTGCGTATGACGAGTTACTGGAGGTTATGGAACGCGCCACGGCGAGGCTTGATCTGCTGTGGAAGCGGGCCAAAATGGTGGCGCCGCGGGGTCATCTCGATGAGCGTTATCTTTCTGGCCATAGTCCCCCAGCTCGAGTGAGCCTCCCATTTCTTCCGGATCTCCATGCGGAGGTTGAGAGGGAATGGAAAAAGCCGTTTTCTGCTCGCATCCACAGGTTTCAGCATACCAGTTATGCTAACGTGGAGGGGATGCGTGAAAACGGCTATGAGAAGATGCCCCTGTGGAAAAGACGCTGGCCAGCTATCTCTCCGTGGTCAAGACATCCTCTCTTAAGGCTCCCTCCTTGCCATCTAAGCCCCTTCAGGAAACATCTCACTTAAATGGCAAGGCATATGCAGCAGCAGGTCAGGCTGTCGCTTCGTTGCACACGATGGCGGTGCTTCAGGCTTACCAGGCTGATCTGCTGAAAGACCTGGATAAGGGTCAGGGCTTGTCACCTGATGAAGTGGCTGAGCTGCGCCGCACCACGGATTTGGCTCTCCGTGCCACTAAGCAGGCCGCCACTGCTATGGGCAGGTCTATGGCGGCCATGGTGGTAATGGAGAGACATCTGTGGGTGAACCTGGCAGATATCGGGAAGAAAGAGAAGGGCTTTCTGCTCGATGCTCCGGTTTCGCCTTCCGAGCTTTTCGGTACCTCCGTCGAGACGGTGGTCGAGAAGTTTAGGGAGGCGAAGGCGCGCTCAGCGGCCTTCAAATCCTTCATTCCTAGAAGGTCCAGGTCTGAGCCCGAACAACGCAGGGGTCCTGACCCATCTCCATCTGAGGATCAGAGATGGGCACAGAGGGCTAGTGTCATCTGGCATCTGCCCTCATCTTCCCCTCTCTAATTCCCCTGCAACCACCGGTTACTCCACCTTACCGGGGTTAGGTGGGAACCTAGAACCTGCGCTTGGAACACATTGCATGTGACTTATGATGTTTTGGTTAAGTTCTATGTTTCATAGAAACTACCTTACTGATGGTCCGGACTCGACTCTTCGGACTTCGCCTCCGGGACTGGTCTCATGCGCAGGAACCATGGATGAGTGAGTACGATCCAGTTCTACGAAAAAAAACTGGTATTGTGTAACCATTCTTTGCAGTATTTCTGGGAAACCTGTCGTTTTGTGTGTTTTACCTCTTTCTTTCGACTCAGTGCAGTGATGAACTCACTCGTCGATACTAGATCCAGGCTGGGATGAGACCCCTGGATCGTGTGGCCCAGTCGTAGGTCTCTGTGGAGCCTCCTTGGTCATCAGGTCCCCAGCACTGCAATTCCAGGACCTGCGGGTCTTTTTAAACTATCATTCTGGACAGGGGACACCTCCTTTGAGGAAGGTGCATGGCTATCTGAGAATATCTATATACCAGCTCAGGGACTGCTCCCCTCTCGGGGGTTTTAAGTAGCATCTCCCTGAGCCCTTGCCTAGAGTGTTCCCCTGCTAGGATTGTGGCTCTGGAGGGCTACTGAGGTTTCAGGCAGTGGCTAGCATTGCTCCCCTCACCATAGAGGGTCACCTATGAGCATGCCGCTCCCTTCTGAGCATCTGAGTTCCCTCTCGTGCTGAGAGTTGAGTTCCCCGCTCTCCGGAGCTGTCACAGCAGCCTCATGCTCTCCTGGTTGGTCGAGCCAGCATTGCTCCCCTCTCCATAGAGGGTCACCTATGAGCATGCCGCTCCCTTCTGAGCGTCTGAGTTCCCTCTCATGCTGAGAGTTAGGTTCTCCGCTCCCCAGAGCTCGAAATCAGCAACTTCAGGTTGTTAGGCCTCTCTCTGCCTCCTTGTTAAGCTGCTCTCTTGTGTAATAACAGCCTCTGTGATTCCCAGCATCCCTGGGTGACAGGCCAGGACCTAGCTACTATCCTAGGCACTTGGCCGTATCCCCTTAAAGGAATCTTTCTTATGATTCTAAGCCTTCGAGCTCTACCCTGGGTCCGGGAGTCCTGGCCCTTAACAGGTAAGTTTCAGGGTATGCAGCTCGGGTCTTTGGCCGTAGGGGATAATGTCACTGACAGCCATCTAACCGTCCCAGGGGCAACTCCCTTAGCCGGGTATAGTTGGTACTTAGTGCTCGCCTTTTGTGCTTGGCTTGCACTTCCCTCAGCATGGCGGCGTGGGTATTCCGTTCCCCATAGCAACTCCTAGAGGATGCAGTTTGAAGTTCCCTCAAAAGGGAACGTCTCAGGTTACGTATGTAACCATGGTTCCCTGAGAGTAGGGAACGAGACACTGCATCCTCTAGGCACGGTGCCATGCTTCGGACGCAAGCTTCAGATGAAGAAGTGGATGACGTATTTTCCCGGCGCCCCTTTATACTGTGGTCGCGCCGGTAGTGACGTCATAGGCTGTCGCCGGCCAACAGGTGGTGTTTTTGTATGTATGCTTCAGACACGGGTCACGCTGACGGCGTTCCCCATAGCGACCCCTAGAGGACGCAGTGTCTCGTTCCCTACTCTCAGGGAACCATGGTTACATATGTAACCTGAGACATTTTCCATCTTATGTATTTCAATTACAACTGTGTTCCAGTCTTCTAGGGTGGGTGGATTAAATTAAAGCCATTTACAAGTAATAGCCTTTTTAGCTGCAACCAGGAATATTCTCCATAGATAGAGTTGAAGACAAAATTATTAGCCCCCCTATGAAATTTCAGTTCTTTTTTAGATATTTCCCAAGTGATGTTTAACAGAGCAAGGGAATTTTAACACAGTATTTCTTATTATATTTTTCATCTGGAGAAAGCCTTATTTATTTAAATTTGCCTAGAATAAAATAATTAAATTCCATAAAAATTGCTAAGGTCAATGTTATTAGCCCTCTTAAGAAATGATCTGTTTGATTGGCTACGGAACAAACCACTGTTGTTCAATGACTTGCCTAACTAACCTAACTTGCCTAAATTAACCCTCTAAACCTTTAAATTGCACTGTAAGCTGAGGATTAGTATCTTTCAAAACAGCTAGTAAAATATTATGTACTGTCATAATGGCAAAGACATTAAAATTAGTTTAGACTTGAGAAAAAGAATTGTTAATGCTCACAAAGAAGGAGAAGCATTTACACGTTTATCAAAGCGTTTTAAAGTGTCAAGAACTGCCGTGAGAAGTATTATCAAGACGTTTGAAGAGACCCACACAGTGGAGAACAGCGGCAGGAAGTGAAATATTTCAAAATCTTTGTAAAGAAAACTATTAAGAGAGGTTTCTAAAGACACAAGAATAACTGCCAAGACACTAGTGAATGATTTAGTCAAGTCTGGGTTTGATAAGTCTGGGATTCAAACACGATCAGTTTTACCAGGGATGAACTGCTGAACATTCGGCAGAACACACCACAAAATCTTTTACCGGATTTCAATTATTCCGACATTTTGCTGAACGTTGTAGTTGGCGGAGCTGCGGCGCTGATCAAACACTTCAGGACGCGCAGACAGGGGAAACGAGCCGGCGCGCTCGTGAAGCTCAGACTGTGTGGATTCAGAACGCCGCTGCCTAGCATCCATCTGGCGAATCTTCGATCTCTAGCCAACAAAACAGATTAACTCCTTCTGCTCTCCCGGATAAACAAGGATTTTTCAAACTCGGCTGCTCTGTGCTTCACGGAAACCTGGCTGAATGACGCCATTCCGGACAGCGCGTTAAGTCTGCCGGGCGGTTTAGAGCGGACCACGACGCAGAATCAACGGGGAAATGGCGTGGCGGCGGGACGTGCTTTTACATCAACGAAAGGTGGTGTACAGATGTAACTGTGTTAAAGAAGATGTGCTGTCCCGATCTTGAAACACTCTTCATTAACTGTAAACCGTTCTACTCGCCGCGGGAGTTTTGCTCATTCATTCTGGTGAGTGTTTACATTCCTCTGCAAGAGCACGTGAGCTCGGCTTTACAGAAACTCGCTGATATGATCACAGAGAGTGAGCAACAACACCCGGACTCTGTTTTAATCATTTTTGGGGACTTTAATAAAGCAAATCTCTCACGTGAACTACCAAAATACAGACAGTATGTTACATGTCCCACCAGAGACAGTAATAAACTGGATCACTGTTACACAGCAAAAAAGGATGCATATCATTCTGTCCCATGGGCAGCTTTGGGGCTCTCTGCTGCTGCCACCGATCTGGACGAGCTCACAGAGACTGTAACATCATATATCAGTTTCTGTGAGGATATGTGGATTCCTACCAGGACTTATTCCTACTTTTTAACTTACAACAATGACAATCCATGGTTCACTGCAAAACTCAGCCAGCTCCGTCAGGCCAAAGAAGATGCTCGCAGGAATGGGGACAGAGTATTGTACAAACAGGCCAAATACACACTGGAAAAGGAGATCAGAGTGGCAAAGAGGAATTATTCTGAATTATTCAGTTCTCTTCTAGTGACATGGCTTCAGTGTGGAAAGGTCTGAAAGACATCACCAATTTCAAGACACCATCCCCCAGCACTATGGAGAATCAACAACTGGCGGACGATCTGAAAGAGTTTTATTGCAGATACAGACAGCATGTTACATGTCCCACCAGAGACAGTAATAAACTGGATCACTGTTACACAGCAAAAAAGGATGCATATCACTCTGTCCCATGGGCAGCTTTGGGGCTCTCTGCTGCTGCCACCGATCTGGACGAGCTCACAGAGACTGTAACATCATATATCAGTTTCTTTGAGGATATGTGCATTCCTACCAGGACTTATTTAACTTACAACAATGACAATCCATGGTTCACTGCAAAACTCAGCCAGCTCCGTCAGGCCAAAGAAGATGCTCGCAGGAATGGGGACAGAGTATTGTACAAACAGGCCAAATACACACTGGAAAAGGAGATCAGAGTGGCAAAGAGGAATTATTCTGAATTATTCAGTTCTCTTCTAGTGACACGGCTTCAGTGTGGAAAGGTCTGAAAGACATCACCAATTTCAAGACAGCATCCCCCAGCACTGTGGAGAATCAACAACTGGCGGACGATCTGAACGAGTTTTATTGCAGGTTTGAAAAAACACCATTCACACCTCCTGCAACCCCCATCTCCCCCACACCTGCAATTCAGTTCAGTGAAGATGACGTGCACCAGGTCTTCAGAAAGAACAAGAGAAGGAAGGTACCAGGCCCAGACGGTGTGACACCAGCCTGTCTGAAAACTTGCGCTGATCAGCTGGCCCCCATCTTCACACAAATCTTAAACAGATCACTGGAGCTGTGCGAAGTCCCCTCATGCTTCAAACGCTCCACCATCATCCCCGTCCCAAAGAAACCCAAACTTACTGGACTTAATGACTACAGACCTGAGGCTCTAACGTCTGTGGCCATGAAGTAATTTGAAAGACTGGTTTTGGTTTATCAGAAGGACATCACTGGACCCTTACTGGACCCCCTGCAGTTTGCCTACAGAGCAAACAGGTATGTGAATGATGCAGTCAAAATATCATTCATCACGGTTTTTCCTTACACAAATTTCAAAATACTAGCCTCTGGAATTAGTGCCATTAGTTAATAATAATAATTTCAATAAACTAGTTTAATAATATTACACTTGCTACACAAGTACAATGCAGGATTTGCAGAAAAGTTGCTTCTCAAAGATGGATCAATACCAACTCTTCATGGTCCACCTTCATATCCACAACACACAAGTATCACACTTTATAAGTGTGTTTGCAAAATGCTTATGTGGCTAACGTTGCCATTGTCTCTTACTGTATCTCACAGAGACAAGAGCTTGAGATTTTTAGGCTACATCTTAAAATTCCAATAAACCTTATGCATAGACAATAGAAATTAAACTCTTTATTCTTTCAATTTGAGTCAAACAGAATAGTTTAGCCTTTTAGCTTTAAAACAACTGTAATACTTAAACATTTTAATAAAAAAAATGTAACCTTCTTTGATTAACAAATAGAAATGCTCTGCAAAATATCTGAATAACAAAAAAAGCTCAAGAAAAGTTAAACAATACATTTCAGTTTGGCAACATTTTCAGGAAAAGCCCAACTAGTAAAATCCATACAGGTTTATGTAAAAATAACGCATTAACCTATGTAGGTAAGAATAAATTACAGAAATGATCTCCTCCCTCCCGCATCAGATCGCGCTGTTCTTCTGAGGTAAACTCCGGCAATCTGGCTAATTTCTCATAGCAGGTCTTCTTTCAAAAATGATGAAAATTAGATTAATCTTTTTTTTTTTTTATATATATATATATATGCGAGGGCGTTTGCGCACAGGTGACTTTAATGAGCTCAAATACGGGAAAGACTGTACCTCGCTTTAGTTTCATACACATTACATAATCATAGAATATTCGGTTTTGATTTGAATTCGTTCATTTAAAAGTAGAAACTTCAAGCTTTCTACAGACATATTTCTCATGTCTCTATGTCAAGTATTCACTGGGTTTGTGATGCGTAGATAGTTGCTCACGGAGACCTAGACAGCAGAAAGCACACCCTGTTTGTTTTGTTTATTTTAAAAAGCAAATTTTTTTGTTGTTATTGTCAGTGTACACAAATAAAAGTAGGCTTTTACTCTGCTGTTATTGAGTCGGTTCTGTGCTCTTCTATAACTGTATGGTTTGGGTCAGCCAGCAAATCAGATATAAGAAGACTGCTGCGGACTGTTAGGACAGCAGAAAGGATCATTGGTGTGCACCTGCCCAGCCTTCAGGACTTGTACTACTCCAGAGTGAAGAAACGGGCAGGTAACATCATCACAGACCCCTCTCAGGCATAAAAACAGTTTTTCCACCATGCCATCTCCAGCCTAAACAGCTAACACAGGAATTATTACCTGTGTTCTGTAATTCATTCTCCACCTCTAATTATTAACTTTTTCTCAAGTACTATGTGAATACAAATGCTTTTTTTTTTTTCACACAGCTGTATAATAGAGTAAATAATGCACAAATCTGTACATAAAACGTCTGTTCCACATTACTATTATTTATTGTTAAGTTATATTTAAATGTTTATTTCTGTTCTCATGTCAGATATGTATGTACAGTGTGTATGTTGATGTATTTCCTGATGTAAATGATATGAAATTTCCTAATCGATCCTCTAGTAGCAAGAAGAAACGTACAAACAAAATAGAAATTGATTTTAACAGTCTTATAGCTCAAGGACTCCAGCGTGACCGAGACAAGGAGGCCAAGAAACAGGAGAAGAAGGAACGCAGGAGGCGGGCCCAGAAGGCAGCTGGAGGACCAAAAGATCGTCTTTAAATTGAGGGGAATTCTGAAGCTGATGAGGAAACAAGAAATAATGTTTAAAAGAATAACAAAGTTGATGAGAGAGATTATTGACTTGCATGATTTTTCTGCTGACTTACAAATGTTAACAGATGATCTAGGTACAATGGATCTTCAGACTGTTACAGAGATATAAATGCTGTAATGATGTTAAAAGTATGTGCTGTGTATTACAAGAGCACAATTATGTATTACTGTGTTTATTTTTGCTTGCTATGTATAAGGGACGGTCGGATGAAAGGAGATGCATTTTGCAAAATTGTGTTTGCAGAATGGAGCTTCTAGCTGAGACCGAGATGTGCGAGTTGGATGGAGGTGTGAGGTTGTGGTCCAGACACCTACATTCAATAATTAGTATGTGCTAAGTAAGATGCATTTTTGATGATCTAAAATAGCTATAGGCAAGCTTGTTATTGTGAAGATGTTTTTTCCCTGTTTGAACTTTTGACATTGAACTGCCCCGGCAACAGCGACGTTTCATGTTTGTGTAACTTGATAGGAGGATACTGTTTGTTAGATGATGTACAAGGTTATAAAAGGAAGATGAAACGGAAGATGAAACGGAAGTGCGGGGCCGTCAATCCGTGGTGAAGACTATACGCTTGTTATTTTCTTGTTATTTTGCTTATGAGTTATTGTTTTTAAATAAAACGAAACCAATTGTTGGTGATTCGTTAAACCTTTAAATCCAGTCTCTGAGTAATTAATTATTAAATAACCAGTTATCAGAACCTGAATAAAATCTTATTTCGAGCTTCAAGTGCACCGGACTTGATTGAGCCAGGATGGACACCGGGAGAGAGGCGTTGAGACTTCCAACAGCATCCATTCATTCAAGAGGTAATTATGAATCTGGTGATTGCATATTACTTGTGAATGTTATGGTTGTAAACCGAGAATATCCATCTCATTTTCGGTATAAAAATACTACAATGTACACAGCAAAAAATCCAGTGTGAAATTAACTCTCCTGGGAGTACATGCGAGACCACACTCAAGAGTGTGAAAGTGTTAAAATACGAGTGTTAAATTAACACTGAAGCAGTGTTAAAGTTAATGGGGTAATTAAGAGATTCATTGAGTGATGATTAACCATTATTGAAGATACCTGATGTTAACGAGCAGAATCACCAAAGACGAAAATTACAATGTTTATGTCACCATTATAGTGGTCAGTGTTTGCTTTAGTTGGGCTCTTGACCCTTACATTTTTAAAGTTAGATTTTGTTTAGCTGTTGTATTTGAGTTATAACAGACAGATAAACAAAAGGAGAGCAGTGGTCATGTGATGCTGGTAACTTATTTAGAGCCTTACCTAAAAGAGCTAGATTTACTTTGTAGATTATAACGGCACTGTGATTCTACAGTATCTACTAATTAAAAGGATTTTTTGAAAGTTCTGACAATTAAAAAAAAAAAAAGGAAAAGCTCTTCTTAGGCACACACAGACATCAAGAATCAGCGTAGGAATCTCAACAACGGTGACTAACAGCATATTCAGAAAAACAGATCAACTAAACATTAGAAAACAAGCTACTAAAAGTCATATAAAAACATAAAATAAAATAGTAAGACTAAAGGAAATTACTAAGACAATTCAGCTAATAATTTATTCATGCCGCAATGCATCATGGGATCAATGGATGAATTTTGATTGGTGGCACCCAGAATGCACTGCAACATGCTTTTTTGATTGTCACCGTTGTTGAGATTTACAGGTTGATTCTTGATGTTTGTGTGTCTAAACAAGACCATTTTTCAACAAACAACTTTTACAAAATCCCTTTGATTGTTTTGGAAACATAAAAAAATTACATGCTGAAGAATCACAGGGCTGCAATAATCAACAATGCAAATCTAACTTCGATATCTGCCTCTAAGTGAGTTCAGACATGCAGATAAAACAATACTTCTCTCTCTCGCTCTTTGCTTGTCTGACTGTTATAAGTTCAGCCAAACAAAATATAATAAACAATTTAAGGGTCAAGAGCACAACTAAAGCAAATACTGCCCACTATTATGGTGACGTTGAATTTCGTCTTTGGTGATTCTGCTCGTTAACATCAGGTGTGTTCAATAATGGTCAGTCATCTCATTAACTTTAACTATGCTTCAGTGTTAATTTAACACTCGTATTTTAACACTTTCACACTCTTGAGTGTGGTGGTCGCACATCACACATCACAGATCAGATTTATTTTATCACACGTGAGGAGAGTGAGTCGAGCTGAAGAGTGAGGTGAGACAGACAAGACGATAGCGGAAGAGTTTCAAAACGAAATGTAAAAGCGCCTGTTTTAAAAAATATTTTGGATTTTGAAAAGGCTGTTGACTTCTGCCATTAACCTGTTAACCTGCACCCCCATTTTGGGCCTCACAGCTGAAAATGACCTACCTAAATTAAAATGGTAACATTTCCTGACAATAATGTGCTACACACACAATTTATGTATCTTTGGAAAGAAGACACTCTAGGCTTTACTATGCATCATCCAGAGTTGATAATGCTCAAAAAAATAAAAAGTTATAGACACTGAAGTGCCTTGAAAAATGTTTTACCACACTGAATGTTTTTTTTATTTCATAAACAAATACTTGAAATAAGTCCAGGAGCAATCCAGAAAAGTAATGGGTTGAAAGTCACATGTCTAATGAGTTTATATTTCAAATTTGAAGAAGATACCATGAAAAATGAGATTCCTGAAATCATTTTTGTGATAATATTTCCAGAACCCCCCCCCCCCCCCCCCCGTTTAATGACAATTACCACTAGATGTATTGAAGAATTCCACAAACTATTTTAGTCATTATACATAGTTTTTTTCAATTATATAATAATAGACAGAATTGTATACATCATATTAGTGATTTATTTGAGCACTAAAAATACAATAAGAATAATTTGAGTAATAAAATAAAGAAAAAAATAAGAATTTGCTTTGTATGTAGTAGCATACAAAGCATACTCCATACTCTGCACTGCCAGACATAAACTGATATTGCCAGACATTCACACTGATTGCAATCAGTAATCACACGCTGATGTGCGTCCATACAGATGATAATCATACAGATGGGCCATATCATCAATAAAAGCCGGTCATTGACCGCATTCTGATAGCAGTCATATAGTTGTTAATTACACGCTGATGTGCGTTCATATAGATGGTAATCATGCAGATACAGCCATGTTACACACATCACACGCACACACATAAATAAAAAATGTTGAAAAAAAGAAAATAAAAGGTTTATTTAGCAAAAAAGGCGATCGCTAAGTTACGCCCCCATCAGATGACAGGTGTGCGTCATGCGCCGTCGCGAGGGAGCGCCAGAATTCAAATAAACAATATTCCGCTTATCTTTAACTTTTTTTTTTTTTGGATGGTCTCATTCTGTCTGTGAGACTGTAAGCTACAAAACTGTGTTGTTTTTTTACCACCAAGATGCTGTTTTTGAGCGTAATTTTTTGAGCGTTTTTTTATAAATGTTTTGATGTGTACTGCTTACACAAATTTAGCAAATACATTCCTTATAAGCTTTCTATCGAAAAACAGAGATCTGTCGTCGATGCTTGAGGCTTAGACCTTCGGAATGATATATAGTTTGTCAAAATTAACTTTGTCCCATTTCATCTAATCTATTCACAAACGATCACATGTTCAAACAAAGAGCTTTCAGTGCACTGGCGTCCTGGTGCATGTTAACAGGTTAATCTAAGTCAGTGGTTCTCAACCTTTTTTTCCACCGGGCCGCACTATGGTCTAGACTAGAGGGTGACACGGGAGTGGATTTTCAAACCTCTCCCGTCCCACTCCCACAGAAAAAAAATCTCGTCCTGTCCCAATCCCACAAAAAAACTGGGGGAAAATCCCGTCCCGTTCCACTCCTGGAAGAATGACTCCCATATTCCCTCCCACTCCCGCGTTTTTTTTTGTTGTTTTTTTGGCCGAAATCTGTCAGTTACAGTAAAAATATAGTACAGATCACAGCGTGCCCACCTTAGTTGAATAAAAACCCAAAATTTAGTTTTTTGTTATTATATTGAACTGAAAGCCAGCTTATGCACAGTGTTGCACACATTAAATTTCATGTAAATCATCCATGCTAACACACGTTTTCTATTTGGATTTTTTTTTTTTGTTTTTTTTTTTGAAAGTAGACATTTCACTCTCTATAGATATTTTTTTCAAAGACGGAGTTTCGAAGTTTCTAGCTCAAGTTCACAGAGACCTAAAGCGCATCCTGTTTGCTTTAAAGCACAACATTTCGTTGTTATTCTGAGTGCACACAAATAAACGTAGAGTCTTTACAGATTCGAAAGATGTATTAGGCTACTTTTATCTGTATGACCAAAAATTATACGGAGATTTTAAGAGCAAGTGAGCGCACCGGTGCCTGTCCTGCAGCGAGCGCGCTATTCAGCTTCCACTCTCCACACACTTCAATAGCGCACATTTCTCTAGGTTAACATCATATTGAGCGGCCATGTAAAGTTGCTACTACATCTTTCAGATGAAAAGACATATTTGAGGTCGATGAATGATAGGTGAGCGTTTGGATACCACATAGACCAGCCGTTAACAACCTGTCCGTCACGGACTGCGTCATTCACTTAACCAGCCACATTAAAGCAAACAGGAGGAGAGCATAAAGAGACAGGGCAACTACAATTGAGTTCAGAATTAAAATATACAGTTTATAGTTTGTTTATATAAAAGGTATATTTGTGTATAAAGTTGGGTATATCATTACTATTCCCGGTCCCGCCCACTCCCGCTGGCATTTTTTCCTGTCCCGTCCCAATCACGTGATTCGTAGCGATTTTTCCCCATCCCGCGGGATTCCCGAAAAAATGTCAGCCTCTACTATGGTCCAAGTGCAAGTCTCACGGGCCGCACGCATGTCATTTACATATTAAGTCATCAATACAAACCAACCAGATTTATAATATTATTTATAGCCTAAATATTATGATATCTAAATGATTACATTTATTGAAATAAATAAGTAAATAAATAAATAATTCTACTCACCATTAATAAAACACCTGATGCTGTCGGGAGCTGACCAATTTTGTGAAATTCTGCTCGAAAGGAGTAACAGCATGAAGTTGCGATTGTAAGTTGCAGTCTGTAAGACGCGCACGAAGTGTGACTTGACACGCAACACTACAGAAAGTGTGCGTTCACAAATGTAGCCTATGTATGTTGATCCAAATATGGAAAGCATTTTCGAATTTAATAATCTGAGGTTCTCTCCAGAGATGTTTTGCCACATTTCTGTAATTAATGAAGATTGCTGCGTAGTAGCCTATGGGTGTTTCTTTTTACCTGAACATCTTCAAGTGAGTGGCGGGGCAAACCGAAAGTTGATGCCGAAAGTCCAGCACTCTCTTCACTTCTTATGCTGCGACTATTCTTGTTTGAATGCGTTCCTTCGCTGGCATTTTCCACATTTCGTTTTCTCCCTTAACAAATTTGTCCATTCTGATGCTCAGTTTTACAGAACTAATGGCTGCTGATGAATATTTTAATTGAATTCTGCCAAAGTGCACACTTGTAAGTGTTCGTTAAATGTGTAACATTAATTACGTGAGTAGGCCTACATAGGTCTGCTCATGTCTGAAAATAATATACGAAAAACTAATTTTTTTTACATAAAAACATTATAGCTTATATTTAAGTAAATTTTTTTATTAATGTAAAAACTAAAATTAATTGTAAAACAAAGTTATTTTTTAATTGTGTTCAGCTCATAGACTGTAACATTCAGCATGGTGGGCCGCATTTGGATTCGTGACGGATTCGTTAGAACCACTGATCTAAGTGATAATGGAAGTTTTTTTAAAACATTCGTTTCTCATTTATTTGGTTCCATAGTATTTGCTG